>JBBBDQ010000202.1:2240000-2372500 GCA_037127315.1 Ascarosepion bandense
CAACATTACATAGCAAAGGAGTCTTATTTCCTTTGTTTCAAATTAAATTTTTATGTCTTTTAATACTTCGTTTAGCTTTTCGAAAAACATTTTCGTTATTCCAATCCAACTTCGGATTTCGGTGTCACATTTTTTGTTCTCTGTGCACCCCAGATATTTAAACTTTTGCACTTGCTTGATTTTGACATCTCCAATTCGAATCTTGCATGATGACGCGCCGCTCGTTTCGAGTTTAATTCGTTACCTCTTCGTCACCAGGGCCCGTGGTACAGTTTGCATGACATCAGCTTAATAACCAAACTGTCTGGGTTTCGATTCCTGGTAGTGGATGCACACTGCTGAAGAGTCCCAACAATTGGAGTAGATAGATCTATCTATCGCCCGGTTCACACTCCACCCACGTCTATTGAACAGGTTAAGAGGCTCATCCCTTGTTCCCTGTTTAGCATCCTAAACAGTTTCCGTAGGTTTCCGGCTTTCTCTTTTCCAATCTTTTCATTATTACGTAGCCCCCTGCACATCAGTGGCATTACCGCCTTGCTCGGGGTGATATGATTAAAAAAAAAAAATAGGACGAAACGGCCGTCCAGTGCTTTATGCATTCTGTTGAGGTCGAATATAAAGCTCGATGAATTACTTTATAATTATTCAAATCCTCCTACTACTTCAGTCACATATATATATATATGACAAAAATAATAGGGTAGAGTGTTCTAGTTCCACGTGACAACTTTAAACCTTCAAGGTTTTGTTTACCTCTGCTGTGGCCGGGTATTGAACTCACAAATATTTGGATTAAGTCACTGGATAATTTAAACCAACGTTTTTAGCCACTCGTCCATGTGTGCTTAGGGAACTTGGCACACTGGATAAGAACGTGCCCGTCTATCGACCAATGGTTAGTAAGGCAACGTGGTAAACCATTTCTAGAGTTTTATTGTCCATTGTTGTAGCCTTTGTCAGACTAGTTACTAAAGTTCTATTTCAAGAGACTAGTAAAAAAAATTGCACTATAGCACATATATAAATATACAACGGGGATCCCTATTTGTTTTTCACCGTCCAAAAAGTGAAACACCTCGTTGCCTCTTTATTTTCATTCATCTCAGTTTGCACAAACTTGGAAAGAACCGATACACGCTTACACGGAAGCCAAAGGTGCAAATGATTAATGATAACACGAAATGTTTTTCTAATATATTTCTTGGTTTATTTAAGGATGTTGGCGATTATGGCTCTCTACAATTTGCAGTCCTTCGCAGCTCTTAGTAAATTTTGCCAAATATTCCAAGTGCCCTAGAAATTTAAACTTTCACTTTTTAATGTTAAATATAAGTCTTATTTTTGTTTTCATTTCACTTAAAATTTTCTTGTTATTCACATGTTTAGGCCAAGGTATTCTCAGCATCCTTCTGTAGAACCTTTCTATTGCTTCAAGTCTTTTCATCTGACGAGATTTGTTCAGCATTCAAGTACCGTATAGGAGGAATAACATTGCGTAAAAGGTTAATACATTTTACTGGGTTCCAAACGGTATTTTCCTGTTTTTTATTACTTTTTTTATTTTTCTTTACGCTTATGTTTATAGCCTGACCAAAGTAGCCATTTTCATTGATGAAACGTGTTTTTCACCTAGAAGATTCATCGCAAAATTATGGGATTGTATAGAAAATGGGATACTCCACACTTGAGGAAATTCGTGTTCGTTTCAGAAACAAGCTTTTGTGCTTCCCATGCAATTTAGCTTGTCATTGTAGGTTGAAGCTTCAAGACTTGAAAGACGCTATTTGCTAAATTCGCAAAAGTGCCCAAGGGTGGTATATGTATCAAAGCAGAAAAAGCAAGTAAATATTTCAGCATTTATTAGCTGCGAATGTTTTCAGCGTTTTAAATCGTTTTTTTTTTTAACTAGAGACTGAATACATACAAGAAAACCGGTTTTTCGCTAGAAACTTTTCTATACATTGGATTGTTTTTATTAATTTACTGATTCTATCAATAAGATAAACTTTTTGCAAATAATATAATTCTGATCAAACTAGACACATCATGTTTTTTCTTCTTCTATGTGTCGTATATCTTCAGGACGTTGGTGATCTACAATTTTCTGTCCTTTGAAACTTCTAATAAATATTAATTTTTGTTATTGTTCCATCATTCATTCAATCGCTGGGTAGTTTATATATATTTTTTTTTATTTTATTGTCACTCTTGACATCAATCTGTCATGTGAATATAAAATTTTTCAAGTCTTTTTTCCTGATTATGTGATATAGAAATTTCTTTTTTTCCTGATGTTAAGTTTCATACGTGATACACGCTTAAGCAATCATGTCTCAAAAGTAACATGACTTGCCACTATTTTCTGCGGTAGACTGGTTGCCAACCAAGGCTATAGAATTCAGTCTGTCCTGCTATTTAACCCATAAAGAGGTAGAAAAGGTGAATTAATACCTTTTCCAAGGGGATTTGCGCATAAGGGAATGCAGCGAAATCAGCTGGAATTCGAACTCGGCTCTCCGATTTCTTGCTCCGAGCCGATATCCACTGCACTGCAACGCACATCACATGTTAAGTATAAAACTCCTTTTTGTTTCTATTTTCTCTATAACTTTGTTGCCCACATATTCGGTGCATGGTATTCTGAGTTTCCTTCTGTGGAACCACATTTCTGTTGCTTGAAGTTTATTCTTTATCTGTGAAGAGGTTGTCCAGCATTCAGTGTCATACGGTGAAGGTGTTATGGTTTATAAAATGGCGAGTGTTCTAAAAATAGAAAAAGATAGACACACTGACGCCAAGAATTCAAAATTGGGCGGCAAAATAAGGAACCGTTTCTTTTGGTAGGAGTAGAAGTAAGAGTAGGAGTAAGAAGTAGGAGTTAATGACAGTAGGTTTGTGTAGGAGATTCGAAAAAGGGAAGACGCTAGTCAGTTGACCACTAGAGTCCAGAAGGGATAGGCTCGTTTACTACTAGCATCCTACAGTGAAGAGAATTTAGCTAGTCTGCTCCTGTATCCATACCAAATTTTAAAGGTTGTAACTTGATGTAAAAACCTAAAGTTTTATACCAAAAATAAACATCATTAATTCAAGTTTGTGTTATCTTCTAATTATACCAAAACGAAGCAACACAACAAAGGTAAATAAAACTTATGAAAAAAATAGAGAGAGGGGATGTAAAAAACAACAAAATAAAATTATGATTTGGTCTCCAATCCTGTCAAAATTATTTTTTTATTGGGAATGTTTGATTGTGTGTGGAAAGTTAAACAAGAGTAGCTTTCAAAAGTAACCTGTAAAAATGAGTTCAATTTTGACAGGGGCCGTTGAGCAAAAACCAGACTAACAAATATTTCCAGAATCTTCTAAAAAGTAAGCTACGAGACACACTTTATAATAGAAAAGTTACGATACATACTTTATGATAGAAAATGAAAAGATATAATGTATTTAATATTGCAGCACTAAGGAGTTATTGCCTTCTATAGAGTTTTAATTCAGAATCGTCCTTCCCTTACACTGGTTGCAACGGAAAGCCAAAGACCTTATTCTATACTCTTACTTAACCCAGAGCTGGAAAGCACTCCCGACACCTATCCACACACACACACACACACACATATATATATATATAAATTAAAAAAGGATTAATTCAATGATGTTGAATGACCATTTCGATGTGAAAATCCCCACGGGGGACAACACATCACCTCAGCAACCGAAACATCCTTTCAGAAATATATATATATTTTAATCACATCACCCCAAGCAAGGCGGTAAGGCCACTGGTGTGCAGGGGGCTACGAAAGAGTGAATAGATTGGAAAAGAGAAAACCGGAAACCACGTCCTAAACAGGGAACAAGGGATGAGGCTCTACACCTGTTCAATAGACGTGGGTGGAGTGTGAACCGGGCGATAGTTCAGTCTATCTACTCCAATTGAAAAAAAAAATAAACAAAAAAGAAAAGTGGAAAGATTGGAAAAGAGAAAGCCGAAAACCACATCCTAAACAGGGAACAAGGGACGAGCCTCTTAACCTGTTCAATAGACGTGGATGGAGTGTGAGCCGGGCGATAGTTCAGTCTATCTACTCCAATTGAAAAAAAAAATAAACAAAAAAGAAAGTGAGAAGATTGGAAACCACGACCAAAGTCGAAGGAAAATGTACTTGAAACCTCTTCCTAAACAAGAAACAAGGCGATCACCTCTACTCCTGTTCAAAAGAAGGGGGTGGTGTGCAAAACCAGGTGATAGTAGGTACTATGTACTCCAATAATAATAATAAAAAAAGTTTTAACTTAGTATAAGTCAAAACGAGATTTAAACGCAAAAATTATTTACAATAGCAGAATACTACCCCTGTTAAGAAATTCAAACAAATTAAAGACAAAAATTAAACAGACAAAAATTAAAATAAAATGAGGAAATCAACATACCAGTTGTTTTACGCACGACTCTGCGTTTCATGCATTTTTCAGCAACCATATATATTAAAAAATATTGCGCTGTTAACATGTACATATATATATATATATATATATATATATATATATATATATATAATCTTGCACACGTTATTTTAGTAAATACTCGAATCTGAGTAGATGCTCTGTGTCTTTATTCAACACAATATTTTATTTATTTTTGTCTACCGGGATGAATGTTTCAGTCATCTTTTTGAAGAAATCTTTTAGCTTTCCAGTAGAATACGAACTTGTGTCTCCCAGAGTAGAAGTAGCTATTATTAAACCTGTCACGCTCTAATCGCCTGAACTACGGAGAACAATTGGTCAGGCAAGGCCAAATTTGTGCCTTTAAGCGAAATTTATCTTGTCTTCTCCCAAATTTTTTTACATATTTACACAGTTTCGTATCCAAATGTAAACAAAGAGAATTTTAGAATGGATTTTTTTTATTATTCTGATAAATTTTTATCAGTAATATATATATATATATATATATATATATATATATATATATATATATATATATATATTTCCAAGTGAAGAGGACTCAAGGTTTTTTTTATATTTTGGCATTTATTTTATTATAAACAGTGCTCAATATAATGAGTATTCATTTGAAAACGAGTTTTTATGCGGCCTATGTTTCTATCATGTGGTGTCTTCAGGCGATTTGCAATAACTGATTTTATCGTCTTTTTAAGAAAGCTGACGTAACGGGGAATTTTCGTTACTGTCTTTTTCGTTTAATTCATTTCCCAAGGATTTTTCTCCTGATGAAATGTTGAACAAACGTGCCTTTGAGACTAATAATAAATTGTTTTTAAAATAGTATAGCAATTTCGTACATCCAAACATTTGTTATATATATATATATATATATATATATATATATATATATATATATATATATATATAGATAGAGAGAGAGAGAGCTGTCGTTAAACCCAGCACGCTCTAACCACTTGAGAACAGTCGAACAGGCAATCTTATTATAACTGCATTGTTTCGTATCCACACGTAAACAAGGAGAATTTTAAAATAGATTATTTTATTAATACGACAGTTTTTTTTTATCATTTTAAACGCTATTTGAGTGGATACTAGGTTACTTGATATGATTAGAGAATGATTCGTTAGGGAATTATATAGTTGCGAAAAAATAAGTATGTCGTGAAATATATAAGTATATTGTTACTTCGGTAATTATCCATTCCCGCTTTAAGCATGAAGCGCGGTGGAACGAACAGAGGCGAACATTGATTTATGCAAATGACAGCGAGCCACAGAAATGAGCAGTTAGCCTGAGAAGTTAATTGTGAAGTAAATCAGAGAGTGATGAGGAGAAATAAGAGGGAAAGTAAAAATACAGGCAGAAAGAAGAAGAAGAAGAAGAATTATTATTATTACTACTACTACTACTACAAATACACCATGCTTTTCCCCCGAAGACTAATATGATTTATTGCATGAGAACAATGTTCGTCAAATTTGTGAATTACGTCGACCTTAGTTGAGCCAGGTGTAAATGAGCCTTTGAGGAATATCAGAGTGATGACAACGGAATTCAACTATGAGCGCAAAGCAATATGAGTAGTACATCGAGTAGATAAATAAGTGCTTACTGGAAATACATCCGACAGGCCATTGCAGCTAAATTTTATTCCTAGCTGAAGCGTACGGCGTGGCAGAGATAAAAATGATTCGTGTGCCGTTTTACATACTTCTTGAAAATGAAGAAAAGAAAAGAATTCACCAAGAGGAAACGTAAAGACAAAAGAAATAGTTCATATAAAATGATGTCGGGGGTATCAGTCTGTCTGTTAAGTGCCATACATGATACACATTTGGGTGATCATGTCCCGAAAGAGACATGACTGACTTAAGCAGAAGATTAACCCATAATAGCTTGCCATTATTTTCTGTGGTAGACTGGTTACCAGCCAAGGCTACAGAACCCAATCTGTTCTGTTATTTAACCCATAACTAAAGGGAAGAGGTAGATAAATACCTTTCCCAAGGGTATTTGCATGTAAGTGAATGCAAGGAATACAACTGGAATGCGAACTCGGCTCACCGATTTCTCGTTCCGAGCCGATATCCACTGCACCACAACGCACATCTTGGGGTATAACTCTGGGTAAATAGTTATAAACCCATTAACATTTATATATAAAAAATATTTGTAAAGTGAGAAACAGCAATACGAGTAAAAAAAAAGTGTATTATTTATTATCTGATTGTTATGTGGCGTTGAAGAAACAAGAGACGGTAATACCGAGTGAAATTTTGAGTTTGTAGTCAAATGTAGATTACATATGGATCAGAATTATAAGATAAAGGATAAGCAAAGTGTATACAGATTTTTTGTATGTTTTTTATTTAGTTCTTTATAGATGTGTGTAATGAATGCCAATATAATTTAGGGTAAATTTTCGTTTTAAGTACCGACGGCTTTTCCCCTTCAAATTTATCCAAAATAGTATTATCTCTGTGCAAATGTATATGCTGAACTCAAATCAACTGTTAGTTATTTTTTTTATCTTAATGTCCATAAAAAAACGAACTGTATCTTGCACTTTTCCTCTCCCGTAACTCTCACGAAGTCATGTAATTAACTGCAGAATGACGTACTGCGCATGCAACGAATTTTGGCAGATTTTTGGTTGATTTTTCTTCATTTACTGATACTTCCGGCGATGTACTTCCGGTAATGAAAGTAATGCGCTATTGTATTTCTACGCTTATTACTTTCATACAGGAAGTAAATCGACCAAAAATAGACAGAAAATTGCTGCCTACGTAGAACGTGATTCTTCAATTAATTACATGACTTCTTGAGAGATACGGAAGATAAAAAGTGTGAGATGTAGTTTTTTTTTTTATGGACTTTCGAAGCAAAAAAGGTAAGTTTCTTCAATAGCTAGTTGTTGATTTGAGTTCAGCATATACATTTGCACAGAAATAATGCTATTTGGGATAAATTTGAAGGGGGAAAACCCGTCGGCACCTAAAACGAAAAATGATCCAATTTATTTGGAAAAATACTTGAAATGTCTGTTTTTTTTTTGTTTTTTTTTTTACACACCTGGAATTTTTGTTGAATGCTAAAAGATAAATGTTTTGGTCTAAAAAGGAAATTAAATTTTCGTTGACGCATGCACATGTCAACAACCTATTCGCTTGAACTGCTTGTCCGATAATGAGAATGTCACGTGTTTGTGTGTGTAGAAGAAAAAAGTGGGACCGATTCTCATTGGTTTAGAAATAGAGAATTAATGATAATTACAATTGCTTTAATTATTTTGTTGTAATTATTTTTGACACTATAATTAATTTTTATTTATTTTTTAATGGACACTACACAGTATAATTTTTTTTATTTATGTATAGTGGATATCGGCTCGGAACGAGAAACCGGGGAGCCGAGTTCGAATTCCAGTGGATTCCAATGTATTCACTTACGCGCAAATACCCTTGGGAAAGGTATTAATCCGTCTCATCCTTCCAGTTATGGGTTAAATAGCAGGATAGATTGGGTTCTATAGTCTTGGTCGGCAACCAGTCTACCGCAGAAAGCAATGGCAACCTACTGCGGGATAATCTTCTGCCTGGTCAGTCATGTCTCTTTCGAGACATGATCGCCCAAGCGTGTATCACGTATGGCACTTAACTGACTGACTGATTTCTTTATGGACACGACAGCTCAATTAACATTTATATATACAAAAATACTCATAGAAAATGAGAAACGGCAAGGCGTAGATCAATAAAAAGAGTAATATTTATTATGTGGTGTTGGAGATATGAGAAACAGTAATACTGAGTAAACTGTAATTTGGAATCAAATATAGAACAAATAAGGATGATACTATAATAATATTAATCAAAGAGCGATGATCCAACAGAATGAGAACATAAAAATGAGTACATTTTTTAGTCTTTCTCGTATTTTTTAATATAATATGTGTAGGGAGTATTTAGATAATTTTGTTAGAAAATAAAAGAAATGTCTTGGATTTTCCTCCCTTAAATTTTGACTATGGGTGTTATAATAAACAAATGTTACCATTGCAGCCAGTGGCAATTGTGTAATACTGAAAATCGAGGGTCGGGTACTTATGGACCGAGATTTTTCTGAGGAAGAGTGGGGGTCAAACTCAATCAGCGTCTTCATTTTCATATTGCACCACTATTGTATACACAACTTAGGAATGAGTTTGGGTATAATTATGTTACTTCACTAAAACGGAATAACACTTCATTCATAGTAGTGGCGTTCTATTCTGTTCTTTCCCTTTTTTCACGCTCAAGCTGTTTGAATCATAGAAAAGTGTGTATGTATGTGGGGGGGGGGCAACTAAAGAGCCGGCCAAAATTCGGTGGATTTGGCCCCTTCTACCTTCTCCGTAGAATTGCTACTGGTTGTAGCCTAAAAAGAGGCCTAGATTTTTGTCACCACATGTGTTGACTGTCTGGCCAACAGTGAGGGTGTCACATGTTTTTGCGAGGTGAAACGTTGGGTTGATTCTCATTGGCTTAGAAAAGGGTGAATTAATTGGCTTAATTATTTTATTTGTGGCAATATAATTAATTGTATTTTTTTTTTATATATTTTAATGAATTTTTGGGACTTAAAAACCTAAGTTCAGTAACCTTTTTTTTTACCAGAGTTCATATTGCAATTTTTTGATGTTTATGGTTTTCTCTACTATTTTTGATGTTAATGGCTTTCTCTAGTATTTTTTTACCAGAGCTCATATTGCATTTTTTGACACTAATCGTTTTCTCTGGCACTCCGTATTACTGGTTCCCATATTGTGTTCATCTCTGTGAATAGTTGGCTTCCTTAAGTTTACGTAGATTCCAGTGGCGTTCTATATCTATTATTTCAACTTAATCCCATAGGGGGCGGTGATCCCCTTTCCCCCTCCATATGCAGTTGTTCTTGTCCTTAGGATACATGGCCTAGTGAATATAGACGTCGATTAGTTCCTGTGACTGTGACTTGACCCAAAGAGTTGTGAGTTCAATACCAGGCTACAGCAGTGATGAACAAGTAACTTACTGGGTTAGAGGGAGATAACTCATGACTACCAAAAGAGGCACTACTACACAAGGAATGCAGATTATATACCACACTGATTGTAATAAAGGGTTCGGTTCGAAATTCCTAGCACTTGAAGATAGCCAGAGCGTACAACTGCCAAAACGTCGTACAAATGGCGACAAAGATGAGGATAATAGTCGGAGTAATGTAAATACAACCTCATCTCAGAAATATAGACGAATAATAAAAATACTAATAAAGACAATGTGCCTTAACCGGTGGTATATACGAACAATAGATTAGCATACGAAGAAAATTGTGATGCTTTCATTAGGTTTCGAACCCATTACATTGTTCCCAAATGTTTAAAACCATCGCAATTTGACTCCTTGTAATTCTTTGCTGTCCAAAGTTCAACTAAAAAAGCTAAAAAATTTATAGAGCGCACATCGATAGATTCAAGAGCCTGTGGGGATAGGGAGATGTGGAAGGCCATGATCGTCTACGTCCTGAAGGCACGTAGAAGAAGTATAATTTCATAAAGTACCTACCTCCTTCGGTCATGCTTAATTTATAAAGCGTAGAGTCAGATCAACTTAAAAACGAAGTATTGCTGTCATATCTTTGCTGGAGCTTCCCAGTTCCCACTTTTCGGCCTTGACAGAGTTCAAAATTGTTTACACGGCTCCTGAAAGCCTCTTGCTTACAGACGAAACGTCTGAAGTCGTCGTTACACTATCGCTAATTTCATGGTAAATGTTCAAGCGAGGTACATTCTTTAGTGCCACCGGTGTAGATCTTTACAGCGAAGATCCGTTTTGTTACGTCCACGTGATTGCATTATTTTCATTCCCAACATATTCC
The DNA here is from genome assembly GCA_037127315.1 of Ascarosepion bandense. Classification (NCBI taxonomy): domain Eukaryota; kingdom Metazoa; phylum Mollusca; class Cephalopoda; order Sepiida; family Sepiidae; genus Ascarosepion; species Ascarosepion bandense. The sequence continues at coordinate 2,250,382 of JBBBDQ010000202.1, forward strand.
ATAGGTTAAAAAATATATTCTGCTCAGACAACTTATTTTCAAAAACCGCCATTTTGTGGTACAATCTAACGCGTGCATGTTTCCTTGAACACTATAATTTGAACACTTCGAAACTGAGCGTCAGTCGATATTAAGCCTTCGTAACCTCACAATCTTATTCTCAGCTCTTACGCTCATATTACACACCTCATTCACTAACCCTCTATCTTGAGTGTCTCTTTGGCCTTGTATAATGTAGGATCGAGTAGAAGCTAGGATAATGTATACACGCTGAAATGCTCTGAAATTTTGAAGTGAATTTCATTAGTTTCGTTTGCTTAATTTTAAGACATGTCAAACCTTGTTAGGTTATCTAAAGGTGAAATAAGTCTCTTTTAAATATAATACTTGAGTCTATAAGAATTTGCTTTAGTATATATTCGTTTATATGTGACTTTTTCCTCTTCAAAGTTGAATCCCACTTGAAAGGAAGAAGATTTCATGATGTCGTGGAAAATGACTAGAATGCTGCCAGGCTACTGCTCTTCTTCTTCTTCTATGTGCCCTGTCAGTTCAGGACGTAGGTGATCATGGCCCTTCACGTCTCCCTATCCCTTGTGGCCCTTAGCATGTTTGTTCCTGTTACTCCTGGCAACCACCGTTCTGTCATCTACCCGACCAGGCCCTGCAAATATGTTATCCGCTGCCTTCCTCTGTCTCTCTTTTCCTCTACCTGGCCAGTCAGTATCAGGTTCTCCAAGCTCTCCTCATTGCGTGTCCCAGGAACTTCAGTTGTCTCTTCCTGATGCTCGGTATTAATTTCCTTTTGGTTGCCATTCTTTCCAACACCTCATTGTTGCTTGCATGTTCAGTCCACGATATCCGCAGCATCCTTCTGTAGAACCACATTTCCGCTGCTTCCAGTTTTGTCCTCATTTTCGATGATATTGTCCAGCACTCACTGCCGTATTGAAGAAATGACATCACATAGCAATCCAGCACTCTTTTCTTTGTTTCTAGTGAAATTTTCCTGTGTGTTAGTACTTTGCTCAGCTTCTGGAACGCGTCCTTTGCCATGCCAATTCGCCTTCGGATCTCTGTGTCGCACTTTCCATCTCCTGTTAGAACACTTCCTAGATATTTAAATTTTTGCACCTGCTTTATTCTGGTATCCCTCACCTGTATTTGTCATTTTGGGTTGCACCATTTGCTGATGACCATGCATTCAGTTTTCTTAAAGTTTATTTGTAGTCCTTTTTTGTCACTCTCCACCGCTACCTTGCTCACTATATAAAAAAAAAGGATTTCCGTGTATGCCTCCATCAAGAAAAACAACGTCGGATAAGGTGTGTTTTTATAGCACCAGTCCCGATACTTTTTGATCAAATCTGGTATAATTGACAAATACAGCATTATATATGTGAGTAAAATTTTAGAAGTGAGGAATATGATGGCCAACAGTTTCGACAAGTAGAATCATATGTAAATGGGCTGCAAAGAGAAGGAAGATGGACAATAGAATGATGAAGAAATAATGAACACAATAAAGAAATATTTATTGATAACTCTTTCGAAATAAAATTGAAATAGTTAAAATAACAGTAGCTAATTTTTTTTTTTTAATCATATCACCCCGAGCAAGGCGGTAACGCCACTGATGAGGAGGGGACTACGTACGAGTGAAAAGATTGGAAAAGAGAAAGCCGGAAACCACATCATAAACAGGAAATAAGGGATGAGCCTCTACACCTGTTCAATAGACGTGGGTGGCGTGTAAACCGGGCGATAGTTTAGTCTATCTACTCCAATTGAGAAAAAACAAGAAACGAGTGAAAAGATTGGAAAAGAAGAAGCCGGAAACCACATCCTAAACAGGAAACAATGGATGAGCCTCTACACCTGTTCAATAGACGTGGGTGGAGTGTAAACCGGTACTTACCAAATAGCAAATCATTAATTACTAGTGGGCCCGTGTCGCTAAAAGTTACGGAAAAATATTTATATCGATATGCCGTATCGCAAATACATCAACGAAGAATCAAATCTCCACCATAGTATTATTAATAGCTTGCATAAACAAATCCAATTTCGTTTATGTTGTAACTCTCCAAATAATGAAGTTGTTGACAACCCCAAAATTAAATGCATTAGAAAAAAGTAAACTCAACACTGATTTAGAATACTCTGGTGAAAACAAAGCAGGCAGAAATAAACAGAAACTACTTAATCTGCATATGCCTGACATTATATGGTTTAAGCCTCCCACCCTCAGCCGTAATGTCCAAACAAACATTGGAAAATTCTTCCTAAATTTAATTCACAAACATTTTTTAACACAATGAAAATAATATTTTATTTACGTACAGTTACGGTAAACACAGATAAAAAATAGATAAAATAAAATATGAACATAAAATATAAAGACAAAAAAAAACAAAAAAAAAAACAAAATTAAAATTAAGCTTTTGCTTTTCTTTAAAACCTATATTTCTTTCTCTCTCTCTCCTTCTCTCTCTACTCTCTCCATCTCTCTCTATATCCCCTCTCTGTATATTTATCTCTCATGTAATCAGAAAACAACCCTCAAAAAAAAAAAAGAAGAAAAAAAAACTGAACACAGTAGCGACACAGTGAAACTTTTTTGACTTGAATTAAACTTATCGAGATTTCTTTAAATCAACTACAATAATTATTTTTTGTTTGTTTATAAAAATATTCTTTCAGAAATACTACTATTTTACTATTTATTGTAAACTAAATTACATATTTCAATAAAACCAGAGTAATAAAAAAACAAAAATAAAACAAAAAACAAAAAATATATTCATGAATATTATAAACAAACTTGTGAGGCTCTAAGCTACATCCTCTATTAGCCTAAGAGATAATCTAGCCCCACTATAAATATATCTACCGAGCGCCCGTAGCTCAGAGGTAGAATCGCCGACTGACTCCAATTCGGTCGGGTTTCAATGCTGTGTAAAAATCAATCGGCTGTCTAACCGTACTGATGAGCTGTGATACAGCGAAACAGATCTGTCTGCAGATGAATATATATATATATATATCCAATTAATACAAACTATTAATTTGATAAAAATAGAGAGCTTGATGGATATTTTCCAGAGCATTATAAAATATTGAGGAAAACTCAACACGTAGTTAGACGGTTATAAATCAGGATTTATTTCGACAATATAAATTTACTTATATTATCTCTTTCAGACCGCAGATAAATAAATAAATTTACTTAGAATAGTTTATATATATATATATATATATATATATATATATATATATATATATATATATATATATGTCCAGTCCGTAAACGGTGAGGATAATCCAACAAGATTAACTTAATATAAAATATTAAGTGTTATATCTATATAGAGAGCTCAATGTATGTTATCCAGTGCAAATTATATTTATAAAGGAAAACTTAACACGTCATTTCAAGTGGTTTTAAACTATAGTTCATTTCTATGAGCTATTTAGCTCATTTCATCAGGCCTTACAAAAATTCTTTCGATTTGGTACAAAAAATCGTTGCCGCAATAAGCATTTTCTTTATCATCTCACCGCCCACAAACTGTTCTCCGACAGGCAATATGGATTCCGATTTGACAGGTCCACAGCCGACCTGCTAACTACTGTAACGGAGTACATGCTACAGGCCCTTGATGAGTCTGACGAGGCTCGCGCGGTTGCTCTGGATATCTCCAAGGCTTTCGACAGGGTTTGGCACCCTGGCCTCCTATGCAAACTACGCGGTTATGGTATTACCGGTCGCCTGCTTGACCTAATCCAATCTTTCTTAAATAACCGCAAAATGAAGGTCGTTCTGAATGGGCGTGCCTCTTCGTCCTACAGCACGAATGCTGGTGTCCCACAAGGCTCTATCCTGGGCCCAACGCTCTTCCTTATTTTCATCAACGACCTCCCAGATGAGATCAGGTCCCAAGTAGGCATCTACGCAGATGACACTACAATATACTCCCGCTCCAGTAAGAAACCTGTCGTGGCGGACAGACATAATCTCGCTGCTGACCTTGAGCGGGATCTACACTCTGTGGTGAACTGGGGCAAGAAGTGGCTTGTCAACTTCAATTCCTCTAAGACCAAGCTGTTGTCTGTCAACCATTACAGGCAACCTCTTCTGCCTCCCATAAGCATGGACCAGATGATTCTCCCTGAGAGTAATACACTACGCCTCCTCGGACTTACCCTGTCCTCAGACCTCAAATGGAAGCACTATATTGAATCCATAGCAAAATCTACTGCTAAGAAGATTGGGTCACTATGTCGATCCAGGATGTTTTTTCCACCTGAATCCATCCTGCATATATACAAGTCAACCATCCGTCCGTGCATGGAGTACTGCTGCCATTTATGGTCAGGTGCCCCTGCCGTTCTCCTCAGTGTTCTTGACAAGCTCCAAAGGAGAGTCTGTAATGTGATAGGTACTGATCTGGCGACTCGTCTGCAGCCACTTTCCCATCGTCGAAATCTGGCCTCCCTCTGTCTCTTCTATAAATACTTTCATGGCTTCTGCTCGGATGAGCTTAAGTCACTGATGCCTCCTCAACAGGTGTTTACCCGTTCAACCAGACTGGCAACTGGGTCCCACCCATTCACAGTCAGGTTAGCCAAACGCAGACGACAATTCTACTCCTGCAGCTTCCTCTCTCGCACTTCCCGCCTGTGGAACTCACTCCCGTATTCTTGCTTTCCTGACGGCTACGACCTCCAGAAATTTAAAAGCAAAGTTAATACTCACCTACTAACCACTGGCCTCTAGCTCTCTCTCCCCTCCCCTGTATAACCTTCCCTTTCTCTCCGCCCATGTACCTGTCATTGCACCTGCTTTCTCAGTTTTCTATTGTTCCTTTCTAACTAGCTTGTACTCCTCACTCTTTTCTAATTAATCTTTCTACATTTATGTAACCCCCTGCACATCAGTGGCGTTTCTGCCTTGCTCGGGGTGAAATGATTAAAAAAAAAAAAAAAAAAAAACTGAAGAGAAGGATAAAAATAAAATATAAAAAAAATGAAATAAGAAATAAAAATAAGAAGAAAGAAAAGAGAAAGAGAAAGAAGAAAGAGGAAAAGAGGAAGAGAGTTCGGATTTAGGCATTGGCGTCAGATCTGTCGGGGATTGCCCGGACCCCGTTGTGAAGAGGTTGACCTGTAAAGGAATTTCTAATTCTTTGGATGCTGGTGTTTGTTTGACCCCATAAAATCAACCCATCCATTTATACTAACTTATATTCATATATACATATGTGTACATTCCTACATATACTTACAATTGTGACTTTGTTCATGTCTACATATATTTACCGCTTTACACGTTCTCGTTTCTATTTACGGGTGTACTTGTACATATACATTTCACAAAGACGGGATTTCCGCGCGGATAAGTAGTGTTAGATATATATACACATACATATAATTGCTAGTAATTCTCGCACATATTCCCAAATTACACCAATATTTTCATACTTCCAGACATCCAGTGGGTTTACATATATATGCCCACACATCGCTTACATGCATATGCAATTACAAACATTACTATAATTATATAAGTACACGTGCAACTTCTTTCATCTCTATGCATAAAGACAATGTACGTCTGTGTACATTTAATTCCCAAATGAGGTGGTATATTTTCTTTTCATACATCTTAATAAACCTTATTCATCTACATCAATATATACCGGCCTACCTCATTCAGATTGTTGATGTTAACTTGTACACCTATGGGTACAATGATCAGTACATGGGGGTATGATCAGTTTCAGGAATGTATAATTGGTTGTATCTAAAATTAACATAACTTACATATAATCAGGTGTTCTCACATGATGGAAAAACGTATACATATTTAGGTCCGTTCTTATATATGCAAAATACTTATACCTAGGTGCCCCCCCCATACACACAATAATGCATACAATAATACAATAAGACATATAAACACGCACAAAAAATCTATAGAAGCATGCACAAAATTTGGTGCACTCATATATATGAGAGAGTTATCTCACCTTACACTTGGATGCCCCATTCTACACGTGAAATATTTATTTCACCCCGAGCAAGGCGGAAACGCCACTGATGTGCAGGGAGTTACATAAATGTAAAAAGATTAATTAGAAAAGAGTGAGGAGTACAAACTAGTTAGAAAGGAACAATAGAAAGCTGAGAAAGCAGGTGCAATGACAGATACATAGGTGGAGAGAAAGGGAAGGTTATACAGGGGTGGGGAGAGAGCTAGAGTCCAGTGGTTAGTAGATGAGTATTGACTAATTTAAATTTCTGGAGGTTGTAGCCGTCAGGAAAGCAAGAATACGGGAGCGAGTTCCACAGGCGGGAAGTGCGGGAGAAGAAGTTGCAGGAGTAGAATTGTCGTCTGCATTTGGCTAACCTGACTGTGAATGGGTGGGACCCAGTTGCCAGTCTGGTTTCACGAGTAAACACCTGTTGAGGAGGCATCAGTGACTTAAGCTTGTCCGAGCAGAAGCCATGAAAGTATTTATAGAGCGTGCACCGATAATGTAAAGTCATTGTGTACTTAGATGGGCGTGTTAATTTCTTTGCTTTGTAGTTATTTATCTTCATTTCATTTGGTCTGTACAATCCTCCAACGTATGATCCACACAAATGTGAGAGCTGGCAAGTTTGTCGGAAGGTCTAACTCCTAAAATCCTGGAACCACCCCCTTCCTATGTAAGTATATGCGGGAATGTACACATATGTATATATGGATATAAGTTAGTATAAATGGATGGGTTGGTTTTATGGGGTCAAACAAACACCAGCGTCCAAAGATTTAGACATTCCTTTACAAATCAACCTCTTCACGACGGCCTGGGCAATCCCAGGCAGATCTAACGCCAATGCCTAAATCTGGACTCTCTCTCTTTTCCTCTTTCTCCTTTCTCTTTCTCTTTTCTTTCTTCCTATTTTTCTTTCTTTTTCATTTTTATTTCTATTTTTTTATTTTTATCCTTCTCTTCAGTTAAAGAAAATGCTTATTCCGGCAAAGATTTTTTGTACCAAATGGAAAGAATATTGTAAGGTCTGACGAAATGAGCTAAATAGCTCATAGATATGAACTATAGTTTATAACCACTTGAAATGACGTGTTGAGGTTTACCTTTATAAATATCTATATATAAGGAACTCTTTCTTCGTTATTAATGTATGAGGATTCAGCAGGTCATTTCTTAGAACCAAAGAACCAGACTACCACCTACAACCATATGATTTTGAATAAGGTACTTGTACATTTCTAAATAATCAAATGCAGAGTAAAATATTCACCATATTTTGAATTCAGAGTTTTCCTTTTCCTAGACTACTTATCAATCAAGGCTACAGGTGAGTTTTCTCTATTATTTAATCAAAATCTAAGTGAAGAAGAAGAGCTGGATTTATAACTTTTCCAATACTATTTGTGCATAAGCTAATGTATAAAACTCAACTGATATATATATATATATATATATATATATATATATATATATATATATATATTGTTCTGTTGTTACTCCATTTCTAGTTTAATTCTCACAGTTATTTTAGCTTGACTGCATATATATTTAATAAATTGAAATGTGACTTAATCTCTTCACGTCTTTATAGCATTTCTGCGTAAGAAAGTAAATATTTCTGGTGACGTGAAAAAGTATGATAATTAAGCATACGATTTAATTATTTGTTGCTTAAAAATTGGTCGATTAAGTTTCTAGAAATTTTATATATTTTGTATTGAAAATCGAAACTTCTAAGAATTAAACAGAAAAGAAAGAACTATAATATCTATAATTCTCCCCACTCCGAGTCCGTATTTTGCCATATACTGATCCATTAACTAAAATCCATTTTATTAGCCGAGTGTTCCCCACTTCATTCATGAACTTTTACAGCAGACCGCAGTTAGTCTTAGAATATCAGAGCCGAAGGTTGTGAAATTTAAATGAAGCTAACACCTCTTTAGCCGAACGAAAGAAAGTGATTTTTTGTATACGATTAAAAAAACCCGCTCTCGTTCACTCGGAAGAGGTAAGTTTGTTATCCCAACCTTGCCTGTTTGCTAATATTTGATATAACATAGCATTTATTTATTTCCCTTTCGTTACAGCTTTAATCCTATACTGAAACAGCAGGGGACTTTTACTCAGTTAAAACTTAGTAAATTTCATATATATATATATATATATATATATATATATATATATATATTAGATAGAATCTGTCACCAAGTTTGCACTCCTCCTACTTTTATCGAGCAGGTGTAGAGGCTCGTCCGTTGTTTCCTGCTTAGGAAGTAGTTTCCATTTGTTTGCTCTCTTCCCGGCCTGAATATTGGCTCTCTCGTAATTTTTCTGTTATGTGTCATGTCGGAGGCAATGTACAGCAAAATAGATGGTAAACATACCAGATGCTGGAATATCCCCCATGCTTTAAACTATTGTCCATTGAAAAAGGCTCTGACAGATTAATATTACAGTTAATATCCTTTCATACTGCCATGCATTATATTTTAGCAAACTCAAGTGGACATTCCAATATGCCTAAATTGATCTACAGTGTATCTCCATTAATGACATCTAAGTCTTGGTTAATAAAAAACACTTAGTACAGGGAAAAAATGATGGTCTTTACACTTTTCTTGTAACTGGTGAGATGAAAATATGTCCGTAGTCCCCTGTCCAGAAAGAACAGAACCATTTCGTCATAACCATTGACTTAGTTTCAGTTTTTGCTCTTCTGTATTTATGCAAAGAAGACAAGCCAGTTTTGACCACTGACAAAAAACAAAAACAAAACAAAAACAAACAAACAAAACAACAAAAAACAAAAAACAAAAACAATAACAAAAACAAAAAAACAAAAAAAAAACAAAAACAAAAATAAACTGAATACGAAATGAAATGCCCATTTGGTAAATTCCACTCGACTCAGCAGAAACCTTCAAAATTGAAGCTGAGCTCCTTGAAGTGCTTAGACGAACCTAGTTCAAATTGCAACTCAATAATAAGCGTTACGTCCCCCAACCATTGCCATAGTAGCACGTTCCCATAAATACACTCATTACAACTAGGGGAGTCGAACCAATTTATCCGAGAGGTATGTATATAAAAGGAAGCAAAAGAAAAAAAATTCATTTTCTTTTCTCTCTCTTTTATTTTTTTGTCGGAACGCCCCCGACTAAATCGGCTAACCCACTGTACAGGCTTGTAAGTGAGGCGGGAGGTTAGCAACCTGTTGTGGACACAAAACAAGACTACAAAAAGGGCGGAAGAACTCTGAAGGAGTCAACGGCCAGCTAACTAGAGGTGATGTCTCGATAAATCACGGTGGAGAAGGCTACAGGATATCACTCCACTATCATTCCTGAGTATAATCATGGCTTTACAAAATATACATATAAAACTCAACGGCGTGAAGAGTGTTACTTCCAAAGGAAGTAACCCTTCGGTAAGGATCGACATGGGAAACAGGTGTCACCTGACCGTCATCCAGTGACTGTTAGGACCAATGGTGTTTCAGAAAATTTTCTCTCGCCCAGAAAGAAACGACATGAGCAACACGTGTCTATAGACCGTTACCACACGACTGTGCGCAGCAAACAAAAATTACCTGAGAAATATGGAACGTCAGGACGGTGAACAACTGTGGTCAACTTGAGAATGTCAAGCAGGAAATGAGCAAATTGAACATAAAAATTCTGTGAATATGCAAAACTAGATGGCCAAGCAATGGAGACTTCAGCAGCGACAACCACAAGATCATATATGCAAGAGGTAAAATAACGAAAAGGGAGTTTGCTTAATACTAGACGAAGAAATTAATAGATGCGTTCTGGGATATTGCCAGTTATCCGAAAGAGTTCTCTTGGTCAAACTGAAAGGGTGACCCTTCAACAGAGCAATTAAAGTTGCACTGAAGAAGTAATAGAATCTTTCAACTCCACTCTTGACAATGCCAGGGCTCAATGTAAAACCCAAGAAATTAGAATCGTCATGGGAGACTTGAATACCAAAGTAGGCAAGGATAGAGAAGGAGAAACAACTGGCAACTTTGAATTAAGAATCCGCAACAACCGAGCTGAAAGGTGGGTTCAGTAGCTAAAAGCATGTGACTAGGTGATAATCAACACCTAGTTTCAAGGTGACTCAAGACGCCTATGAAAATGGAGAAGCCCAGAGGCGACACAAAAACCAAATCGATTATATAACCATAAACAAAAGTTTCAGAAACGGAATAGTTCAATGCAAAACCTATCCAAGTGCCGACTGTACAAGCGACCAACTTCCAGTTATCTGCAAACTAAGGGTGAATCTTAGGAGACGAAAGAAGCCTAGGGCAGCACCCAGACTGTAATAAAACACGCTCCTGAATGACCTCTTCCTGCAGAAAAAATACACTGTCAGTGTGAGAAACAAATACAAAGAACAAATGGGAAATGGAAATTCAAAATGCCGGCACTTAAAGAAGCGCTAGTGACATCAGTAAACATCGTTATTCCAAAAGAAAAAAAAACTAGTGGATGACTAAAGAGATTCTTGACATGACGCAAAGAATACAGAAAACTATGCCAAGAAAGACATGAAACTGAATACAAGCAACTACAAAAGGAAATAAGGACCAAGTGCAGACCGGCTAAAGAGGAATGGCTCAACAACAAATGTGCCAAAGTAGAGACATTGAGCTAGAATAGTAAAGGAGAAATGCATAAAAAAATTAAGGGGACTGACAGGATAAAGAACATGCTCCTCAACAGCATGTATAAGATCTAAAAATGGAAGGATCATATTAGAGAAAGAGGAAATGCTCCAGTTATGGAAAAAATATATAAAAGATCTCTTCCACGACAAGTGAGAGCAAACCGTTAGTAAACAAAGATGCTGACGGACCGGAAATACTAAAATCCGAAGTGAAAGCTGAAATGACCAAACTGAAGAGGAACAAAGCAGCTGAACCAGATAACATTGTAATAGAGATGCTGACACTCTTAGAGGATTTCGGCATACAAAAAATTACGGAAATATTAAATAAGATCTACAACAGTGGTGTAATACCAGATGACCTAAGCAGATCAATTTTCATAGCTCTGCATAAGAAGCAAGGGCAATCGAATGCAAACTCCACCGAACAATCAGTTTGATGAGCCACATAACGAAACTCATTGTTCGAATCCTGATGCATAGAACGCGAAGCAGAATCAGGCTGGAGACAGGACAAGAACAGTGCAGTTTCGTAAAGGACACTGGAACAAAGAATGCAATATTTATGCTTAGGATGCTATCAGAACGGCCGATACAAATGAAAGAGGACATTTATCTGTTTTTTTAGACTATGCCAAGGCATTCGACAGAGTACGCTACAAAGAATTCATAGAAATGCTCGGCAACCGCGACATATTTGGGAAAGACATTAGAGTAATAAAGAACCTCTGTTGGCAGCAAACTGCTTGCACACGTTCAGGAGACGAATTCAGCAGATATATAAAGTTAGAAAGGGGCGTAAGACAAGGATGTGTCTTTTCACCGGCTCTGTTCAACTTCTGATGACCTTTGAAGTTATGCCAGGATTCGTCATCGGCGGTCACAATCTGAACAACATAAGATACGCAGATGATACAGTGCTGATAGTCGACACGGAAAGAAAACTACAAGATAGATGAAGAAAGTCGAAAGAAAGAACTAAAAATAAATTACAAGAAAACCGAATGTATTGTAATCAGCAAACAGAGGAACCCAAAACGCCATTACAGGTTACGGATACTAAAATCAATAAAGTACAAAAATTTAAGTACTTGAAAAGTGTTATAATTGAAAACGGAAAGTGCGACACTGAGATCCGAAGGCGAATTGGAATGGCCAAGGACGCATTCCAGAAGCTAAGCAGAGTATTAAGAGACAAGAAAATTTCGCTAGAAATTAAGAAGAGAGTACTGAATTGCTACGTGATGTCTGTTCTTCAACATGACAGCGAATGCTGGACAATATCACCAAAGATGAAGGAAAAGCAGCTGAAATGTGGTTCTACAGAAGGATGATGCAGATATCATGAATCGAGCACGTGAGCAATGATGAGTTTTTGGAAAGGTTGGAAACGAAAAGGAAATTAGTACTGAGCATCAGGAAAAGAAAGCTGAAGTTCCTGGGACATATGATAAGGAAGGAAGGCTTGGAGAATCATATACTCACATGCCAGAGAGAAGAAAAGAGAGACAGGGGAAGGCAGCGAATAACATATTTGACGGGCCTGAGAAGGTGGATGGCAGAGCGGGGTTTGGGTGGGGTAACAGGAGAAAGAGAGCTAAGAGCCAGGGATAGGGAGACGTGGAAGGCCATGATCGCTTACGTCCTGAAGGGACATGGCACATAGAAGAAGAAGAATGTCAAGCTAGTGCTTTTATTTATCTATTGAGCAGGAGATTTCTGGCCATAGAATAAATTCAATAGATATTTTTTGGTTAAATATTTTTGTAAGGAAGACATGATCGGATTGTGAATATATTTAAATCTTTCTTCGCTATTATCGGATTTAGCAGGCTCCGATTCGTTTTTACATCCCACAGCGTCACTGCATACAATCAATGATTTTCCGGATTTATTTTTGGACCCCATTTTTTTTTCCAGTTTTTAGAAAGTCAAATGGCAGTGGTGGGATTTCACTTTACTTCGTGCATTCAAATAATAGCGAAACAAATAATAAAAAGTGGAGAATAAGAAAATAGAAAAAAATAGATAGCAGAAACTTTTATCGGCAAACAAAAATTTTCAATGAGCTATACGTGCTGGTTTTTGGCGTCAGGGGCTTTCAGTTCTCCTTCAGAAAAGAAAGAGGCTACCCAGAATAAGACAATATTATATATTATTTCCTTTTTTCTTTTTCTTTATATAAAATTTGAAATATCGCTTGTTAGCTTATGCATTTTCTAGTGATTATGTAGCAATACTGGATGGAAGGCTATTTGGAGACATTTACGGGGAATCAATACAGGTTCACATCTATCTATCTATCTATCTATCTATCTATCTATCTATCTATCTATCTATCTATCTATCTTCTAAATTATACCTGTCACAGAGTCATGGTAAGCAAGTGTGTATTGTAGGATAGTGCTAGTGTGTTTGATTTCCAATAAGTGGCGGGAATAAGGCAAGATTAATAATAAATTTTTGTATATCTCTTTTTCTCACTTTCATTCCCTCTCTCTTTTTCACACACACACACACACACACACACACACACACACACACACACATATATATAAAGAGAGAGAGAAAGAGAAAAACAGAGATGTTTGTATATATATATATATATATATATATATATATAGAGAGAGAGAGAGAGAGACTCTATATCTATTTTACAAACCACAATAGAGGCTCAGAAGGCGATCTCAGTGCCGAGTTCGATATCTAATAACATTCATTTTCACGTAAATAATTTTGGGAAGGATATAAATTTATCTCTCTGACCAGCTATTGGTTAAATAGTATGGCTATAACAATTGGAAAAATCATTCTATCTCTAAAAAATGTTAATACAATTTTCATCTGAAATATGCTTTGATTTTTAATAACCTATAAAGTGATTGGTTCGAGTGATTATCAATCGAACCAATCACAAACCATATATATTTTTATACACATCGTGATTTCTTTTTTTTAGCTGAACATTTCTCCCTCATAAATAACATATGTACACATATATATATATATATATATATATATATATATATATATATATATATATATATATATATATGTAAAATATATATAATGAAATCTATCTATCTATCTATCTATCTATACATGCATACATACAGACAGACAGACACACACACACACACACACACACACACACACACACACACACACACACACACACACACATATATATATATATATATATATGTAAAATATATATAATGAAATCTATCTATCTATTAGCTGGATCCAGACAGGAAGTGTTCATTTGTACAAGTTTTATTAAAGATAGCAAACAAGTTATATCTATTATACTTTTAATTACTTATAAGATTTAATACATTAATTTTCCAATTTCAAGTATTGAAAATATAATCAAACTTTTTGTATTTCGGGGAATATTTCGTGCTTCCGATTGAAAATATTGCAACTGTTAGGATCTCTGTAATAATTTTGTACATCAGTTGTTAACTATGACGCGTTAGATATTTTTAATCTTTGAATTTGTGTGAACTCAATATGAATGTCGCGTAGCATAGATTCGGAGAAGTTAAATTCATTCTATAATGGCTAAACATGAAAATGATTGAAAGAGGTCATTAAACTACCAAATGGCGCAACACTACTGAAAGCCATGCTTAGCAAATAAGGAAATAGACACATATACAAAGTAAGACAAAGTAAAGCCAAAAAAAAAAAAAAATAAACAAAAAAAACAAACAAAAAAAAACACTCGCAGCAGGGAAAGAAAAAAAAAACAAATGAGGTTAACTAAAGAAATAAAACTGAAAAGTTGCAAACAAAAGATTTCCCGACAGAAACAAAACAACGATCGAAGATTTTTTTGTTATCAAAACATTAACAGACAAAAGAGAAGAAAACATCACGTAAAACCAGACACTACAGGTGCAAATATCTTTTGCAATGGAATAAAGAGAAGCTAAACAATTACAATGAATCATCAGAATGTTTAACGAAAATGAAATAAAACCTAAAAATAGAAGAAAAATACATATAGCTAAATACATCTATCTCCAAAAAACGATACGAGAAAAGTCAAATGGAAAGCACGAGACTATGATGAGATCAACTCATATTAGTTTAAGGGCCCCATCTATCAGCACAAAGGACAAGCTCAGAAATTTAATAATTGCATAAATAAAAGAAAAGTCCCAGAATGGATGACCAGAAGCGGAACAGTCTTTATCCCAAATGATACCGAAAAAGAAACCCAAAAATCTACAGTCAAATAACGTGCCCCCTAGCATGTAGTAAATATAAACGAGACAAACAGCCTAAAAATATAAGAATGAAAGGAATACTATAAGAAGAACAAAACGGAAGCAGTAACGGAACTAAAAGGACATATTACCTGCTCTGAACTGACCAGATGTCGAGAGTAAAATCGAGAAAGAAATCAAGGAGAAAAAGCTAGGCACTCGAATGGCCCAGAATATTCAAAATTAACGAAGCAGTAGGGAATTCGTAGCTAACACTATGAATAACCGGAAAGAGAATCATTTCTTTAGAGGGAAGTATTTAGCAGAGGTAAATTACAAAGTGTTTTTTAGGAACACTATCGCTATCACTTTTTGTTTGACGCCATTAAAGCTAATCTTAAAAGACCGGAAGTGATACAAATATCTCCAACACAAATGCAAAGATCAATCGTCTCCAGCATATGGCTGATAAGGAATTATTTGTCAAGAAAAAGTAGAACTCGACATATTAACAGATTCAGTGACGAAATCGTATTGGAATTTTGGTTAGAGAAATGCGTGACATTAGTAATGCACAGGGAGAGGCTTTTACCAAAGAAATGGAATCGATATAGTGGATAATGATACAAGGACGTTAACAGTATAAAAGCGTTAAACATACTTTGGACTACTTTGGACTACTTTGGACTACTCTAATTGACTCATCAGAGCAGGAAATAATGAAATAAAAAAATAGAATATTTTATGATAAAGAGGGTTAAAAATGAAATCAAATTAGATGACAGAAACATGATGAACACCTGGATAGAACCGCTAATAAAAAATGTCCCCCGTTCGAACAAAAGAAAAAAAAACGTCTATAAGCAGAATAGTTAACTTTTGAACGTGCACAAAGCTTTATGACAAGAAAAACGAAGAAAAATTATATGCAAAAAGCATCGAAGACAGTGTCGAAACGGTCAAGTTGTACTGCATAAATAATACAATAATGTAATGAGAATATTATAAACGAATTTTGGAAAATATAAATAAAATAAACACAAAAAATAAACTAGAGGGAAATGAAGAACGCAAGAGGAAAAGAAAAATATTGGAAAATCTGTACGGAGAATTTAAGAGGTAGATAGAAAAACAGTGCAGGCAAAAAATCATGGACATAGCTAAATATTCTTCTTCTTCTATGTGCCCTGGCCCTTCAGGACGTAGGCGATCATGGCTTTCTACATCTCCCTATCTCTGGTAGCTCTTAGCACACCTTCTGTTACACCATGCAACCCTCGTTCCATAATCGACCTGATTAGGTCCTTTAAATATGTTATCCGTTGCTTTCCCCTGTCTCTTTTTCCCCTCTATCTGGCCTGTTAGTATCAGGTTCTCCAACCCCTCCTTCCTCATTGCTGTCCCAGGGACTTCAGCGCTCTCTTCTTGATGCTCAGTATTAGTTTCCTTTTTGTTTCCATCAGTTCTAGGACCTCATCATTGCTCAAATGCTCGATCCATAAAATACCTAAAAAGAGAAATGAAAGTTTCTTATTATCGTATATTAGAACAAATGAAAGTGACAACTGACAAAAAACAAAAACAAACAAATGAAACAGAAAGAAATCAACGGATGTTTCCTCCGTGGAAAAAGAGATGAGACGGTAAACCACATAATGAATGAATGCATAAATAAGCCTCGAAACATGGACACTAAGAACTCGGGAAATGACATAGTTTTGGTATTGCAGTTAAATTGGCGTAACTACAGTCAGTCAGTCAGTCAGTCAGTTAAGTGCCATAAGTGATACACGCTTGGGCGATCATGTCTCTTTCGAGACATGACTGACTGAGTAGAAGATTATTCCGCAGTAGCTTGCCACTGCTTTCTGCGGTACACTGGTTGCTGACCAAGGCTACAGAACCCAATCTGTCCTATTATTTAACCCATAACTGGAGGGAAAGACGGATTAATACCTTTCCCAAGGGTATTTGCGCGTAAGTGAATGCAAGGAATTCGACTGAAATGCGAACTCGGCTTCCCGATTTCTCGTTCCGAGCCGATAGACTGTCTTGAAAAACAAGGATCACGAAATATTTTGGAATACTGACACTCATCCCACTCACCAAATATAAGTAAAAAATATCGAATTTATAGTGAAAAAAAAAGAAACTATCAAATCATGGACATGTCTGTGGCGGCGAACCGAAAAGTGAACATCAAAGAGAGTGATAAAATAGCGAAATTCCAGGAATTGGTTAAAAATGGATAAAAAATACGGAATGTCTTTACAATCGGGCCCATAATAATTGGCGCACTTAGAACTATCCACCTTCTCTACCAAAAATAAATAAATAAATAAATAAATAAATAAATAAATAAACAAAAAATGAATGTAAATCTGAGGCAAACAACGGTATTTTTTCGATCTACGAGGCTACTGAGGAAGGTCCTGGAGAACTGCTGTTACCCAATCCTGTATGAAGATGCGAATGAATTATTATTATTATTATTATTATTATTAATAATAATAATAATAATAATAATAATAATAATAATAATAATAATACAGAAAAGAGATGGATAAATATTTCTACTTTGCAAATATAAACACTATTGGTGAAAGCCCTTTACATTATGATCGGAACGGTCCCTATAACCCTAGTGAAAAGACAAACAGACGAACGGTAAAATCAGAGGAGTTCAAAACACTTAGTGGTTGTAATAAAGGCTTCGGTTCGAAAATCTTAGCACCCGATGAAGGTCGTAGCGTACATCGACCAAAACTTCGTAAACATGGCAATAAAGATGAAGACAATAGTCGGATAAGTAGTACAAATTATAGTTGGTAAATAGTACAAAATTTGGTATTGTACATTCGAATTGGAACTGCAAATCTTCGTCTGGTTTATTTGTTATAGTTCTTTTTTTTCAGAAAAAATGAATTGTTTACAAAATAATTTTTAGGCCAATATATTTTTTATTCATTTCACCCCAAGCAAGACAATAAAGCCACGAATACGCAAGAGGTTACTGGCTGTAAAAGAATATGAGAAAAAAAACATGATTAAGGATAGAGAATAATACAAATAAATTGGATCCTAAATAAGCATATACTCTGACGACATCACCATTTATTATTTCTGCCTTGTTAAGAAGGATGTGCGTTGTGGTGCAGTGAATATCGGAACGAGAAATCGGGGAGCCGAGTTCAAATTCCAGTTGAAACCATTGCATTCACTTACGCACAAATACCCTTGGGAAAGGTATTAATCCGTCTCTTCCCTCCAGTTATTGGTTAAATAGCAGGACAGATTGGCTGGCAACCAATCTACCGCAGAAAGCAATGGCAACCTACTGCGGGATAATCATCTGCCCAGTCAGACATGTCTCGAAAGAGACTTGATCGCCCAATCGTGTTTCACGTATGGCACTTAACTGACTGACTTGTTAAGAAATCTGCTGATGCTGACTAAACGAACCTTGCAGCTGCTCTTGAAAAAAAAAAAAACCTCCAGTCAGTGGTGGTCTGGGGTAAAAAATGGCTCGTAAATATTAATGCTTCCAAAACGAAGCTGCTATCCTTTAACCACCATAGACAATCTTTCCTAAACGCCATCAGCATGCATCAGGCTAGTCTCCCTGACAGCAATACAATACGCTTCCTCAATCTCAGCTGACCTCTCAGCTGACCTTAAGTGGAACGACTACATTGAATTAATAGCTAAATTTTCTACTAGGAAGGTCGGGTCCCTGTGTCGGGTCAAGAAAATTTTTTCGTCTGAATTCATCCTGCCCATATACAAATCTACCATATACCCGTACATTGAATACTGCTGTGATAGCTAAATCCACTGCTAGGAAGGTTGGGTCACTGTATCGTGCCAGGATGTTTTTTCCCGCCTGAATCCATCCTGCATATATACAAATCAACCATTCGTCCGTGCATGGAGTACTGCTGCCATATATGGTCAGGCCCCCTTGCTGTTCATCTCAGTGTTCTTGACAGGCTCCAAAGGAGAATCAATAATGTGATAGGCACCGACTTGGCGGCTCGACTCCAGCCACTTCCCCGCCGACGTGATGTGGTTTCCCTTTGTCTGTTCTATAAATATTTTCATGGCTTCTGCTCTAACAAACTTAAGTCACTGGTGCCTCTGTAACCGGTGTTTACTCGTGAAACCAGACTGGCAACTGGGTCTCACTCATTCACAGTTAGATTAACCAAATGCAGACAATTCTACACCTGCAGCTTCTTTTCTCGCACTTCCTGCTTGTGGAACTCGCTTCCATATTCTTGTTTCCTGACGCCTACAACCTCTAGGAATTTAAATGCAATGTCAATACCCATCTCTTAACCACTTGACTGTAGTTCTTTCTCCACAACCCTGTATATCCTTTCCTTTTTCTCCACCTTTGCAACTGTTATCCTATCTTTTTCTTTCTCCTTTCTAACTGGTTCTTTTTTCTGTTCACTCTCTTCTATCTAATCTTTTTACTCTTATGTAGCCCCCTGCACATCAGTGGCGTTACCGCCTTGCTCGAGGTGATACGATTAAAAAAATATCTGGTCTGGCGCTCTTGCTATACATCTTGGGGTTCTCGAGGAAATCCAAAGGAGAATCTGCAATGTAGTCGATTACGACCTGGCGGTTCGACTCCAGTCTTCCTCTCACCGACGAGATGTGGCTTCCCTCTGCCTCTTCTACAAATACTTTCACGGATTTTGCTCTGACGAGCTCAGCTATTTGGTGCCCCCTCTACACGAATTTACTCGAGCTATTAGACTAGCAACAAAGTTTCACTCTTTTACAATGAAAACAATAAAGTGTAACCATAAATTCTACTTCTCAGCTTCTTTTCTCGCACTTGCCACCCGAGGAACTCCCTTCCCCATTCTTGCTTCTCTGATAACTACAATCTCCAAGATTTTAAATGCAACGCCCACTGTCATCTTTTATCTCCATGACCCCCATCCTCTTCTCCCTGTAAATTTTCCTTTCACGCAACACTCTGCACGCCAGTGTTCCCGTTCTTCTTTTACCAATCCTCTGACACTTACTGTGATCTGTTCTCCTTTCTCTCCCCTCTCTTATTATGTAACCCCTCCGTCCATCAGTGGTAGCTCTACCTTGCTTGTGGGGAGACGATTATATATATATATATATACCTACCTAGATTTCACCCTACGGCTCGTCAGGGTTTTTCTGTCTTTGTTGCTCCACTTTCGTATTGAGCGCTTTAGTGTTAGGGTTTTCGTCTTGTATTTTTCTCTTTCTTACGAGAACTTGACTTTTTGTTCATGTACTTCGTTTGTTTCTTTTTTAATTTCTCCTTCTTTTCCTTCCGAGTTCGTCCTCGGTGGGTTGTTCAAGACGATTTAAATTATAGCTTAATTAATACTAGTTTTGGCAGAGTTAGTTCTGTTAGTATTGGTATTGTAATTACTATAGTTAATATTATATATATATATATATATATATATATATATATATATATATATATATATATGAAATGAATTAAAAAAACAGACGATGTATATTGCATTTAAATTTTTGAAGTTCAAAGTTGACTGGAAAGCAAGAAGCTGGAAGAGAGTTCCACATGCAAGAAGTAGAAGTAAAGCATAGAACTTATGGTAGAATCTAGCCATTTCAACTGTAAAATGATGAGACCTTACCACTAATTCAGTACTGCGTTTAAATTCATACAGTCTGGGTACCAAAAAGTAAAACTTATATAAAAATAATTACCCTGAAAGTATTTATAGAAAAGGCACACGTTACTCTAAGCTCAAGACATTGTACATGCTTCTTTGTATTTTGTTAAGAATCTCCAGATAAAACAGCAAATCTAGCCATTCATACAATGTTTGAACGCTTTTGTCTTCGTATTTAATTGCTATTCCAGAATAATTAGTAACCGTTTAAACACCATCATGCCTATTTTGGGGACGGTAAAAATTAATGGATTATAATTTTTTATTTTATTTTAATTCCACGAGTTTTTATTGATGTCGGTGATCCAAGATCAAAAATTGAGTATTGCTACAATATCTGGCCTGGAGCTGCCCACCTCCCACCTCACGGCTTTGACAGTTGAAAAATGTTTATGTAGCTTTGCAGATGATGAATTATTTTCACCCTACATCCATTTTTCCCACAAACAATATATCGAAAGTTTATGAACATTTTATCTTTATTTTCATGAAAAATGCTCTGACGAATTACATTTCTAGTTGTAGAATTTAATTTAATTTTTCAGGTTTTTTCTGCAAGGCTGTATTCTTGAGTTTTTTGCAAAATTTTCTATCGGCCTCTTAAAACTTTCCATACCGATTATTTTTCCTTCGCCTTGTACTCTTCATTCCCCCCTCGTGTATCTTATTAAATAGAGGAAATACAAAAATGGATTTTGCTGTCTGAGCAGATGACAGACAAAAATTAAAAGAATGTGAAAAGTTGGAAAAATATCTCGATACCAGAAGTGAACTGAAATAAAGTGGAACATCGTCTATTGAACGGTTAAAAAAATCCTTGAAGAACAGAAAATTCGGGAAAGAATCGAAACCACTCAGACGGAATAATTACTGATTATTACAAAGGAAAGTGCTAAGTATCGAGAAGCCTTGTTATCAATTAAACTTCATTGTAAGCCACCGTATACTTTAAGAGTGAGCACTCAATTAGTGAAAAATAAATGTAATAATAAAAACGTTGAAGATAAAGGAAAATAACATAATTCTCCAACCTCTTTTATCTTTGGCCTTTGATTAATATAGATTATATTTCTGTTTCTTATATGTTACTAAGTACAAGTATAATTTGCTTTTTGTGGTGATTGACTGCAAAGAATCTTTACTTTTTAATCGGAGACTGAAAATACACTGTTAAGCCTAATGTCAAGGTGCTCATTCGTATTTATTCGGTTAGGATAAAAATATACACCGAACACATTTTCATGCAAAGGGGTAACCATCCCTATTTTCAGCTATTATGTCTATCATTTTGACACTGGTGCAAACAGAACCTATGTCTAGAGTTTTTGACTCACCTGCAAACAAGACCTTTTTGTTTTAATTAATTCACCCCAAGCAAAGCGATAATGATGCTTAGACAAAAGGAGCTACTAGGAGCAAAGGCGAATGAGAATATTTTAGAAGAAGCTTGAAACACAATTCTTAACAGAAAACAATACATAAGCGTCTACTCTTGTTCAAAAGACTGGGGAGGAGAGTGAACCGAGCAATAAGTGAACCTATCTACTCTGTGTTATATTGTATATAAACACATTTTTATTGTCATGGGTTATTTCCCCCTTTTCTAGGTACCCCTCGTAAATACGTGGTATTATGGTGTATGACGGATTGGGAGGAGATGAATGGATTTTTTTGGTGATTGAGCAAATGGTAATGAGTGAACGGGTCGTGATAGTGTTTAACTAGGTATAGGATAGTTAACTGAAAACCACCCTCTACTCCTACCCTTGTTCGGCCTTGTGCCACAATTTTGTTATTTTTTTACAAAATAAATACTGTGAACCAATCTACTCTTATTAAGGATAAAAAAATAATTGGTTAATAAAAATTCTGAGTTTAAACAGAGACGTCGGAAGTCTAGAGTTGAGGTAGACTTTAGAAAGAATCGGAAACACAATCATAAAAAAAAAGTGTAATCAATGTTAAAGCCGAGCTCCTGCACAAAAGACCCCGGAAGAGTGTGATGTGGAATTTTTTGACTTTCGTGCAAGCAAGGATTAAGTCTACAGTTTTTGATTGTCGTGAAAATCGAATTTTTTTTATATCTGAAAAAGATTGATATGCCATAAAATCACACCAAAACTTCCTTATGTATGGCAGCCAACTCAAAAGATGATGGAATTTGAAGAGTCCACACGAACTGAATGTAATAGAAAATTTTACCTATGCTATTTATGAATAGTAATGCTTCTGAGATTGTTGTATAAAAGCCCCAAAATATACTTTAATGAAAACCGCGGAAACTACGAGTTGAATTAAGATTTTTTTTTTATTATCAAAATACTTTAACTTTTTGTTAATACAGCATAGACACTTCTGGAAGATTCCATAAAATCTCGCATGGAAACACTCATGGGAAATAAAAATAGGAAATCGAAATTTTTAATTAAGATCTTCTTCTTCTTCTTCTATGTGCCCTGTCCCTTCAGGACGTAGGCGATCATGGCTCTCCACGTCTCCCTATCCCTTGTGGCTCTTAGTATGTTTGCTCCTGTTGCTCCTGGCAACCCCGTTCCGTCATCCACCTGATCAGTCCCTGCAAATATGTTATCCACTGCCTTCCTCTGTCTCTCCTTCCTTCTATCTGTCCAGTCAGTATCAGGTTATCCAGGCTCTCCTTCCTCATTGCATGTCCCAGGAACTTCAGTTGTCTCTTCCTGATGCTCAGCATCAATTTCCTTTTTGTTGCCATTCTTTCTAACACCTCGTCGTTGCTTGTATGCTCAGTCCACGATATCCGTAGCATCCTTCTGTAGAACCACATTTCGGCCGCTTCCAGTTTTGTCCTCATTTTCGATGATATTGTCCAGCATTCACTGCCGTATTGAAGAACTGACATCACGTAGCAGTCTAGAACTCTTTTCTTCGTTTCTATTGAGATTTTCCTGTGTGTTAGTATTTTGCTCATCTTCTGGAACGCGTCCTTTGCCATGCCAATTCGCCTTCGGATCTCCGTGTCGCACTTTCCATCTCCTGTTAGAACACTTCCTAGGTACTTAAATTCTTGTACTTGTTTGATTCTGTTATTCTCTACCTGTATTTGGCATTTTGGATTGTATCTTTTGCTGATGACCATGCACTCAGTTTTCTTAAAGTTTATTTGTAGTCCCTTCTTGTCACTCTCCACTGCTACTTTCTGTATGAGGTCTTGTAGTTTCCTTTCCGTGTCCGCAATCAGCACTGTATCGTCCGCATATCTTATGTTGTTCAGATTGTGGCCTCCAATAACAAATCCTGGCGTGTCATCTAGGGTCCTCAAAATATTCTCTCTGTATAGGTTGAACAAATCCGGTGAAAAGACACATCCTTGTCTTACACCTTTTTCTATCTTTGTGTATCTACTGAGGTCGTTACCTGTCCGTATGCAGGCCGTTTGCTGCCAGTAGAGATTCTTGATTATTCTTATGTCTTTGCCGAAAATGTTGAGATTGCCCAGCATCTCCATCAATTCTTTTTGTCGTATTTTGTCGAATGCCTTCGCGTAATGAATGAAGCACAGGTACAAGTCTTTCTTCATTTGCAATGCCCTTTCAGAGAGCATCCTAATCATGAATATGGCGTTCCTTGTTCCAGTGTCCTTGACGAAACCGCACTGTTCCTGTCCTATCTCTGGCCTGATTCTGCTTCTCGCTCTATTCATCAGGATTCTGACAATAAGATACTTGGCTTTAAACTTTATTTATTCATTTATTTAATCAAGAAGTTCTTTCATAGGAATATTACACAGAAATCAAATAAATGTTTTCGTTTGACATTGCTAAATGCGACAGGCAAAGTCTGGTGACTGTACAGTGACTGAAGCTATATGGAACCTCCTCCTCTGCTCACAAAAAGAAGTCGTTTAAAAGTATCAATATATAATATCAGAACGATTAATCGACAATATGGTAGGGAATGATGGAAAATCTCCTCTCAGATGATGACCGGACTTGAAGCGACAGGGATGTGACTCTACGAACGAATGTTGACAATGACATTGACATAACATGTGAACAAGGAAGAAGTCTCAATGAAAATAAAGACGTTTTAAAAATCATTTCACCCCAAGCACGGTAGTAAAGCCACTATGACAAAAGGCGTTAAAGAATATAGGAATAAAAAAACAGCATTACGGAGCCATAACAATAAAAGAACAATAATTAAGAAGACAGAAGATTGAGGTGGCGCTTAAATAATTGAAGATCAATCTCGACTGAAAATTAAGTAGCCGAAAAAAAAGAAACTGATAGAATACAAGAGATTTAAAAAAAATAGTGCTCAGAAAATGATTATCAGTGTAAAGAAAAATAAACAATGTGCATGTTAGGTATTACTTAACATCATAATTTGTGCCAACATCATGTTAGAACTTCTGTTATTGTACGAACGTTGAAGTTAAGCAATGTAGGTCAGTACCTAGATGGGTAACCGTTTGCAAATAACCAATGCTGTAAGCTTGTATGTGCGGCGAGTGTAAAAGATAACGGCTCAGAATTAGAAAATTTGAAATTTGAAATTCTAATTACAGTCGGGTTCATTATATTCACTTACGTTCAAAAACCCTTGAGAAAAGTTAGAATTCACCTCTTCTAATTAGTAGCACTTGTATTAGTAAGCCATTATTTTCAAAGATTTCTTACAATCTAAAATATTTATGGATTTAAATAACCTAACCCGCGAAAGGTTTCGTAAGACTAAAAAGTCAATCAATTAGGAAATTCTGAAAACAGAATGTATATCTTTAACATTTATTGAATTAAATTTGTTTGTGTTGGTCAAAATCAGTTTAGACACTTAAACTTCTGTCATTTTATATTTTCTACTTCTCAATAAAATTCATGTTGGTGTTGATTCTATTCATAAGTATTTAACTTAAAATTTGACAGATAAGATTAATTACCAATAAAATGTAATGTTTAAGATTAACCTGATATATATTATAGCTTCCTGGAAATTCTTTTTTCTCAGACATATTTTACTTCATTTTATATTGGCTTCAGATATAACAGGTTGAATGATTTTGGTAAGACTTATTTAAATTTATTTGTCACCCATGTGAAGAAATGAAAATATGCCATTTGCAATAAAATTTTCAAAAGATAATTCAGCAATATTTTCATAAGATAGTTCATTTGCCTTTAATTCTAATGGTCCAAAGAATGCCAAGCAGAATGGGTTGTCCCTCATCAAATCTAGCCCTCTTTGAAAAAAGCGTGCAGACTCTTGATTTAAACCAATATCCTTAACAATATGAATGACTAACACTTATTTACAAGTTTTCCATTTTTAAAATCGTTAGTTAATAAATTATATCATTTCAACTTATTTTCTTATAAAATGCAACGGTCGACATTTTCTTTATTTTAACGAAGTAATTTTATTTTTATTTAAAAAAAAAAGACAATTAAATTTAAGATATTGTCTCCCAAAATGTGACTTGATGACAAAACCTCTGTTGGATACACTGTAGCAAGTATTCAGCATTTAGTGTATTATGGTATACATTTTCATTCTGAAAGAAAGTAGATTGAAATGTTATTTAAATATTACAGTCCATCCTCACTTGTTATGCAGGTCACATAAACCTCAATAAATTGAATTTACTTTGAGTAATTTTTGTCAAATTTTAAACGAATAATTTAGACTTCAGAACAAAACTTGGGTTAATTTTTCAGGTAATTTTAACATATATTATTAAAGTTATTGTATTCATAATAAAAACTGCAGAAAATCACTGTTTACTTCAATAAAAAGTAATAAAAACATCAACGATTGATCAACATCTAGAATCAAAATAAAATAAATGTATATGATAAGTCTTTAATAAATGGACACTTCTCCATAACAACCGGTAATAATTAGCCATTGATTTTTGTTTTTACTTTAGTTGGTCTAATTTCAGATATAGCGGTTTTAATTGCATTGACGTTATAAGAAGGTGGCAAATATAGTTTTCTACCTTTATATAATTTTATTTTCACAATTGGCTATAGCTTTTAAATCGGTTTTAGACTTAGTGGTGGCCATTCAATTATTTTCTCAAACTGAAAATCTTTTACGCTAAAAAAAATCACGTGTATATTCTAAATTTATTCAAGTCCAAGGTCACATCAAGAAAATTTGCTGACTTTGGCATTGATAATTGTGGTAATATTTAGCTTATGATTTAAGAATATTTTATCGATTCCTTTTCTGTCGATTTGTATGTTTTGGACTTTTTTATGGAGGAGAATTACACCGTCATCTCTATAAAGTACTGTGTTCTTAATGTCGAAAATAAATCTTAGTTGCCTTAATAATAAGATCTCAACAACAATTAGTAGATAATCTAACTTGAGCATATGACTACACAGAGGCATGTGAACCACCATCATAAAATTTTAGATAATTTATAAAAATCAGCACAACTACTAACTAATTGTAATGTCTAAATGAATATTCAAAGAATTTTCCTAAATTCAGTTCATAGGCACTCAGCAATACTAAGGAAGATTTTTAACAAAATAGCTGCATCAATAACTTCGATAAATGGCTTCTGCTCGGACGAACTTAAGTCACTGGTGCCTCCCCAACAGGTGTTTACTCGTGCAGCCAGACTGGCAACTGGGTCCCACCCATTCACAGTCAGGTTAGCCAAATGCAGACGACAACTCTACTCTCGCACTTCCCGCCTGTGGAACTCGCTCCCATATTCTTGCTTTCATGACGGCTACAACCTCCAGAAATTTAAATGCAATGTCAATACTCATCTATTAACCACTGGACTCTAGCTCTCTCCCCACCCCCGTATATCCTTCCCTTTCTCTCCACCTATGTATCTGTCATCGCACCTGCATTCTCAGCTTTCTATTGCTCCTTTCTAACTAGTTAGTACTCCTCACACTTTTATAATTAATCTTTTTACAGTTATGTAGCCCCACCCCCGCTCATCAGTGGCATTTCTGCCTTGCTCGGGGTGAAAAAAAATTAGTATAACAACATAACAATACTAAATACATACATTTTCAGCAAAGACAACATTAATTTTAAAAAAAGTGCAACTATCGAAAAAATATGACACGTCTCTTAAACGGCCAATGTATGACTGATAATATTGTATACCGAGCTGGCATACATTCTGATAACGATGTCAAATTTTATTTTCGTCCCACTAAAAATCCTTAGAAATTACGTTTTTATCATAATCGAATGATTTTAGGCAATGTAAAATACATGAACAGCGCTGCCCTCTCTAATTATTTCTGGCAATTAAAGAATGATGGCAATACACTAATTATTATGTGGGATATTGTAGACAAAGCCAAATCTTTTAATGGGAAAGGCGATAAAAGCGATCCCTAGATTATTAAGCAAGAGAAATGAATTGATGGTTACATGTAGGCATAAAAATAAATATCTGTTAAAATACATTGATCCAGATTAATCCTCAATGCAAATTATAATCTATAATTCTCTTTCTTAGGTTTTTAACTAAAATCTTATAAAAATGCGAAATAATCCAATAATCTTCCTTTAGGTTTAATAGAAAATTTACAACTTTAAGGATTAATTAATTTATTTAATTTGTATGTAGAATAAACATCCTTTCTATTTTAAATGATAAATATATTTTTAACTTAAAAAAATTGTAATCCTAGTATTATACGGACTGTGCCAACATTAAGCTAATCAGATATTTTTTATTAGAATTTAAATTACGTAATGGTAAGTCTATGCTCAGTACCTGAAGATTGCGTTGTGCATAAAACTCTGAGTCGTGATACAAGTGAGGGATAATATGTGCATTTATTAATATATAATTAATAGTTCTGTTATAATACATGGGCCACTGTTTTATTCGTGCCAACACTCTATGTACAATATATATATATATATATATATATATATATAGTCTATTTGGGAAGCAATCTTTCTTTTATGCAGATTTCATTAAAAATGAGAGACAAAGCATTATCGTTAAGATTTTTATGTAATTCTTTATGTGAGCTTATGATTTTTATCTTTTCAGGACATAAATTACATAAAAATTTTCCAAATTTTCTGTTTTCCGAGCGCTTTTGGCTATACTTTTGACCATTATCGACGATGAGTTTTTATTTTACGTGTGAATGAATATGTGTAGTGTTTATGTATGTATGTAGAGTTATGTGTGTGTAATATATTCCGGACACGGTAAGCAAGGTTTTCTTTGTTCCTTTTGCCTTGAATCTGTCCTGTGAGTATCGTTTTTCCGAGCTCTCTTTCTTCATTACGTACCATAGAAATTTTAACCGTCTCTTACTGATGTTAAGTATGTCTGAATTTTTCACATTTTCTCTAAGATTTCGTCGTTGCTCTCATGTTTCGTCTATGTTATTCTTAGTATCTTTCTGTACAACCGCTTTTCTGTTGTCTTAACTCACTTCGTCACCTGGAAGGAGATTGCACTGCATTCATTGTACTTACAGGAGTTCAGCACTCTTTACTTTGTACCGCTTTGTTTTTTAATACTTTGCTTAGCTTTTGGAAGGCAACTTTCGTTTCCGGATTAGACTGTCGTATTTTCCGCTCTCTGTTAAAACACGTCCCAGACATTTAAATTATTGTAATTGTTTGGTTCTAGTATCTCCAATTTGTAATTTGAATGCTGGGCTGTTTTTTTTATTGATGTTTAATTCTTTCTTCTCGCTTCTCTTCACTACCTTTTATCGAGAGATTTTTCAATCGTTTCACCCCAAACATGGCGGTACTGCCACTGATGCACAGGGGGCTACATAAGAGAGTAAAAGTGAAAGTTTAAGCAAGAGGAGAGCGAAGAGAAAGACGAACCAGTTACACGGGGTGTCAGAGAAAGTGAAAGAGAAGGATAGGAATGCAGGTGTGATGACAGTAGCGAAAGTAGAGCAAGAAAGGAAAATAAGATACACGAGGTGATGTAGAAAGGACGAGGGAAGGACTGGTGTCAAGTGGATAAGAGATGGGAATTGACATTGCTTTTAAATTCCTGGAAATTGTAGCCGCCAGGAAAGCAAGTATACGAAGGGAGTTCCACAGGCGGGAAGTGCAAGTAAAGAAGCTGATGGAGTAGAGGTGAAGTCTGCATTTACTATATTTAACTGTAAAAGGGTGGGACCTTGTTGATTTTATCTGGTTGCTCGAGTAAATTCTTGTAGAGGGGGGCACCAGTGACTTAAGCTCGTCGGAGCCGAAACCATAAAAATATTTATAGAAGAGACAGAGAGAAGCCACGTTCCGCCGGTGAGAAAGTGGCTGAAGTCGTGCTACCAGGTCGGGACCGATCACATTACAGATTCTCCTTTGGAGCCTGTCGAGAAACCCAAGATGAACAGCTGGGACACCCGACCATATATGACAACATTATTCTATGCACAGTCGGATGGTTGATTTGTATATGTGCAAGATGGATTTAGACGGAAAAAATCTCTCGTCCGACACAGTGACCTAAACTTCCCCAGCAGTGGATTTATCTATTGATTCAATGTAATGGTTTCACTTGAGGTCGGAAGAGAGGGTGCGGCTCAAGAGGTGCAGTCTATTGTTTTCAGGGAGACTCGCTTGGTCCATGCTTATGGGGGGGTAGGGGAGACTGCCTGTGATGATTGACAGATTCGCCTTAGAAGCATTGAAAATTACAAGTCATTTCTTACCCCAGTCTAACACAGAGTGGAGGTCCTCCTCAAGATCAGTAGCGAGGTTATGTTTGTCCGCCTCGCCAGATTTCTTAGTAATGCGGGAGTAAATGGTGGTGTCATCAGCGTAGATGCCTACTTGAGATTTGATCACGTCAGGGAGATCATTTATGAAGATCAGAAAGAGCTTCGGGCCTAGGATAGAGCCCTGGGGGACACCAGTGTTCGTGTGGTAGTATGTGGAGGCATGCCCGTTCAAGACGACCTTCATTATTCGGTTTGATAGAAAAGATTGGATCAAACCAAGTAATCGTCCAGTGATACCAGAGCAACAGCCAGAGCTTCGCCGGACTTATCGAGGGCCTGGTATATGTATTCAGTGATGGTCGTTAGTATATCGGCAGTAGACCTGGCAAAGCGGAAGCCCTACTATCTGTTTGAGAACAGTTTATGGGCGGTGAGATGTTGAACTATTTCAGCATTCATGATAGCCTCGATCACTTTGCCGAATATTGGTAGGAGGCTGATAGAGCGATAATTGGATGGGTCCGATGGTTCCCCAGAGTTCTTAAATACAGGAACCACAGAAGAGGATTTCCAGCAGGCAGGAAAACAGGAAGCAGAGAGGCAGTAATTATAGACTTTAGAGAGAAGAGAGGAGGGTTCAGGGGCACATTTCTTCAAAACAATGACCGGGATTTCGTCGCCTCCGCTCGCCTTATGGGGCTCAAGTTTCGAAATTATTTTAGATACCAGATTAGAGGGGGTTATGTGAACATCTCGCAGTTGAGCCTCAGTTCTAAGGGGAAAGTCGGATACGGAGACTTCAGATGAGTCAAATGTGGAGTTTTGAAGAAAATTTGCGTGCAAAGCATTCTGCCTTGTCCACAGATGCCGTGAGGACCTTAAATTTATTAAGTGAGTGGTCGAGGGTTTGCTGTTGTTCAGCACACGTTTGCAGAGCCGCCTATAGTCTTTGGAGCCGAACTTGCGAGCAGCTATTCACTGTCCATTCTCTCAGAAAACAACTGCTTAGCCTCATTCAAGACCCTTTTACACCCATTATGAGCAGAAGCAAATAGGCGTCTATTATGGTCTGACACGTGGCTCCAAAATAGCCGGAAGTTGTGGTTCCTGTGGGCAATGACAGACAGGAGAAAACCAGGGGAACTTTCTGATCGGTATGAAAGCATTGATGCCAGTTTTCACCCAGGAAGAAACTTCAGAGGCGCAGTTCTAAACGGAGAGACTAAATACTTTTTTTCCCAAGGGATGTCGCGTAGAAAATCGCGGAACGAATCCCAGTCTGCTCTTTGGGAGCAGTAGGAAATTCTGTTGGTAGGAAGCTCCTGGAGGAGTGAGAGTGAAGAGAGATTTTAATAGAAATAACAGCATGATTGGAGTTACTGAGAGGGCAAAGCTGCGAGGCTTGGTAGGAGTCAGGGACAGTGGCGAGGCATAGATCTAGTAGAGAAGGGTGCCCTGAAGGGACACTGGAGAAGCGCGTGGAAAAATCCACTACTTGCGCAAGAGATTGAGAAATAGCAAAGTTCATGGTGTGAATGTCAACTAATCAGCGGCAGAGTTTTCTAGCCACTTGGCATGGTGGGCGTTAAGATCTCCGAACACAAATATGTAAGCGAATGTGTGGAAGGAAGTAGCCTTATCTCTATTGTCAGAGATACTGACAAGCAGGGGGCAGTCGGGAGAGGAAGAATGTGTGGAAGGAAGTAGCCTTATCTCTATTGTCAGAGATACTGACAAGCAGGGGGCAGTCGGGAGAGGAAGGAGATGATACAGAAAGAAAAGACAGTTAATCAAGTTGAGAAGTGAAATATGGAGACACATGTATGGGTGGTCAGGAAATTCAAGAGATGGTACCCTAGCTAGAGGGAGGTGTTCACTGACGTAAACCCCCAGACCAGAGGAGTCTTTCCTTAAGAAAAGAAGGTAGCTAGGAATTGAGAGTTTTGAAGAGGAAATTGAGGGGTTAAGTTTAGTTTCACAGAGCGTTAGCATGTTAGAGGACTTTTCGTGGAGAAAAGATTTCATGCTACAAAAGTTCGTACGAATACCACGGATGTTCGCGAAGAAGATGTTGAGATGTTTAGGTGATTTTACGTTACCTGGTTTAGCTGTGTTTATTGATATACGGTTGTTCATGTTTGTTGTTAGTGAGAGCGACCTCGAGTAGTGTTAGCAGACGGTCATTGGCTGAGACTTGCGTTGGAAGGGAGCTGGTGGGGACTGCAGCAGAGTGTGGCATCAGGGTTGCCCACCGGAAGCGTTTGCAGGGATGCCTATCATGTGCGACATGGCACTGCAAGAACATCAACATTATACAACTGTTGATCAGAGCAGCTGCTCTCGACGCTACGCAAGAGTTAGGGTTCCTAACTACCAGTCGAAAGCAGCAACCAGAAAACTGCCAACCCGGTACCCTCACAATGAAGAGACGTTGATACCGACCACGCGCACCGCAAAAAATCGCAGAAGCACTAATACCGAGGAAAGGAAGAGGACCGGAGACCACTTTCTGAAGTGCTGAGCTTTTATTCCTGTTGAATAGAAGTGGGAGGAATGTGAACCGGGCGATAGTATAATTTATCTACTTCAATTTGAAAATAAAACAATTGTTCTTTCTTTTACTAAGTTTTAACTTAGTAAAAGTTCGAATACAAGAAAAATTTCTGAAAGTTAATAAACAAAAACAAACGAATAATGTGACGGCAAACGTTCAATTATAGATAACGGAGACATGAAAGCAGATTTAAAAGGAGAAAAATAAATTGATTAAAAAGTACATGAAAATGACTTGCGTTTGAAAAAAATTCAAGCATAGATGAAATCTGACGCAAGTTTAGATTGGACATGAATGAAATAGTAGGATTTTAGTAAAGATGGAGAAAATATAGAGAAAATGATCTCACACACCACAATTGGGACGGCCAGTAAGATAAAAATGCTTACAATTTCCATACAGATTTACCATTTTTGGCAGAGACCAACTCAGACAATTCTAATTTGTACCAGCTACCCTATAGATGACTCACTGGCTGGGAGAATGGTCTTTTCATCCAGTTACGGGGTATTCCAGATACGTATCAAGTTCTTGTAGTTTTTCCTTTCTGTGTTTGCTATCAACGCTACATCATCTGCATATCTTATGCTGTAAGTTAGCCTATATTATAGCATTATATATTATATTATTAATACGTTTATTCCTTTCAGTTATGGGTTAAATAACAGGACAAATTGTGTTCTATAGCCTTGGTAGGCAACAAGTCTACCACAGAAAGCAATGGCAACCTACTGCGGGATAATCTTCTGCCTAGTCAGTCATGTCTCTTTCGAGACATGATCGCCCAAGCGTGTATCACGTATGGCACTTAACTGACTGACTGATATTATAGCATATTTTTATGATATAAATGTAAAAGGAGGTTTAATAAAAATAAAAGCGGAAGAATTATAGTTTTAAGCATTTACTGATTGTTTAATTTGTAGCAGTACAGCCAATCAAGAATTCTCACACGGAGTGAAATAAATAAACATTTTAAAGCGGCACGTTTGCAAGTGTTGCGAAAAAATAAAGTGGTTGTTATGAAAACGATTTTATGAAGCGTTTCCAATTTAAATCCATTATCAGTTTCTGAGACAATTTGCGACAGATACAACGTTTATGCACGTCTTCACGTAGGAAGATATTATGCAATCTGGTTTTCGTCACATCCGTATTTCTAATTAGAAATTAACATGGCTTCCAAAAATTGCTTGGAATACAAGAACACATGTGGGGCAATATATTGCTTCAATGCTAGCCTAACTGACAAAAATATGAACGTAAACAGTAGTAAAAAGACCGTTTCTTGGTTTGAAAGAATTGTTTTCCTTTGTTTTTCAGTTGCCACTCTTGAGTGATTCACATATTTTTCGATGGTGTTCTTGGCGCAGTAATATTACTTACGTATAAAAGTTGACTACGAAAAACATTTCTTAATCAGAAACCTTTACACACAGAAACTTCTCAATTCTCTTTTCCAGTCTTGAACGAGTTTAAAATCGTTTACGCGGCCTTGTATGTGATTTTTTAGACCTCTTTCTCATAGACGCAAAGCCCGCAAGCTTATCACGACACTATCGCTACTTCCATGACAAATGTTCTCACGAGTTCCATTCTTTAATGTTATCTGTTTATACTTTTACTGCCAAAACATAACGTAACCATGGTCCTTATGTATTCCATTGGTAAGAAAGATGTTTAGCACGGAAAACTTATTCCAAAGAATAGCTACAGATTCCCGCGTGGGTGCTTTCCTGAGCATTACAATTTTAAACTATTCGAGTCTGGTGTCAGTCAATACTTATCTTACCTATTCTTATTGAAATTCACCTATTTCCTCCTTTTGTGTTCATATTAAGGTAACCTTCTAGATTGGTTCTTGGGCTTTGTTTTGAGGAAACATCAGTAAAAGAATCCCTAATAAACTGATGCTCGTTGAGTTGATAGTTTTTTTGTTGATACATACATTCCACAGAACAAACAACATCAACACGCTTTTGGTAAATTTCTACGGTGGAGATTGAAAGTTTAAAGTTAAATATCAAGAATATCAGAAAACAGGATTTTGACTAACTGACATTGTTTTTACGGCTTATCAACCCCTTCGTGTGTTATTTAAAGCTGACACCTAGAGCTGCAGAAAACAGAAGATAATTTAAAAAATACATAGCGTGTCTAAAATTAGGTTGTTTGGAAAAGTAATGTCCATTTTAAAATCAACCTTAATTTCTGACTAATGTAATTTGTAGCAATGGCTTCAAAAGCATACTGATGTGTGAATGTTGATTGTTACTAGATGGTTATACAAAGTTACCGTTTTATTAAATTATTAAAGATCTTTGTAAAATCTATCTCTTAAAAAGAGTCTGTCATGACATATTGTGTGTGTATTTCTTCTGTTCATTTAAATTATCGTTTTTAAATCATTTATTTTGGATGACGATTCTTATTAATTTACTGAAAAAAATGCATGATTACTATGTTCTTGGTCCAATTTTACTTGTTAACTGAGAGAGAAAAAGAGTGAGGGAAAGAGTGAGAGAGAAAAATAATGAGAAAGAGGAGAGAAAGAAAGAAAGTGAAAGAGAGAAAGGGGAGAGATGTAAAAAGAAACACCAAAATATTCAAGGAAAACAAAGTTTTTGGTTCCTATTTTGAAAAATCAGGTGCATCATGAAAAGAAGAAAAAATACTTTGGAAACAGTTATGAAAAATAAATCTTTTTGCAAAATGTTCAAATTAAAATAATTATTATCATCAAAACTTGCTTTTCATGGCAACATTTAAAAAGAAATGAAAATAAAAACGGTAATTTTACGGGGTACATCCAGTTATTGATAGAGCATGTTCACTCTCTGACATGAAATATTCTTGAATACTTTACAACCAATCTGTTCTAAGCGTCAGTTGAAGACCATATCATACCAGCAAAACCTGATGCGAGTTGATTCAGAGCCATTGAAACTCAATGTTGACATTTTTCACTCTTTACTTGAAAGTAACGACCTTTTGATTGCATGACGTAATCTGATTCTAAACAAACATATAATACTCAGAAAACCTGAAATTAAAAAGACTCTTTCATAAAAGAAAATATAATTAAAATATTGATTCATAATATTCATGATTTTTAAACGAACCGGATTATTCATTGGATGAATAAAATATCAAAAAGAAAAAGAAGAATGCATCTTTTTGTAGTGGCATTTCTTTTACGTTGAAAATATTGTTCGAAGCATTATTTTATTTTGTACTTTCTGCTTTTTTAAAGAATTTGTTTAATCGATTTTTTCTTAAGAAAAATATTAGGAAAACGTTTTTTTTTTAATCGTATCACCCCGAGCAAGGCGGTATCGCCACTGATGTGCAGGGGGCAACGTAATAGTGAGAAGAATGGAAAAGAGAAAGCCGAAAACCACATCCTAAACAGAGAACAAGTGATGGGCCTCTTAACCTGTTCAATAGACGTGGGTGGAGTGTGAACCGGGCGATAGATAGATCTATCTACTCCAATTGAAAAAAAAAACAAAGTGAGAAGAGTGGAAAAGAGAAAGCCGGAAACCACATCCTAAACAGCGAACAAGTGATGAGCCTCTTAACCTGTTCAATAGACATGGGTGGAGTGTGAACCGGGCGATATATAGATCTATCTACTCCAATTGAAAAAAAAAAAAACAAAGTGAGAAGAGTGGAAAAGAGAAAGCCGGAAACCACATGCTAAACAGGGAACAAGGGATGAGCCTCTTAACCTGTTCAATAGACGTGGGTGGAGTGTGAACCGGGCGATAGATAGATCTGAACAAAGAAATCAAAGCAAATTCGAAACTCATGTTTAACATAAGAGCAATAGAGAAATGAATTAAATAAAAAGTTGATAAAAAAGCGCATCAAATATGCTTACATTCGCGCCTCTCTTTGATGCTTGTATTTTAGGCTGTTGTATAGTTTTTAAAAAAAATAAAAACAAC
The DNA here is from genome assembly GCA_037127315.1 of Ascarosepion bandense. Taxonomy (NCBI): domain Eukaryota; kingdom Metazoa; phylum Mollusca; class Cephalopoda; order Sepiida; family Sepiidae; genus Ascarosepion; species Ascarosepion bandense. The sequence goes on from JBBBDQ010000202.1 coordinate 2,287,197, forward strand.
TTAATAAGATAGTGTTTTCTCTTCTTTAAGTAGCTTTTCTTATTGCTACACTTTTAGAAATCAGTATAACTTCTCAGAGAAAAAGCGTTTCCAAACGAATTATTAATAAGAAAACAATGACGACCATAAGCTTTGTATTCTTCTTCTTTTATGTGCCTTGTCCTTTCAGAACGTAAGCGATCATGGCCTTCAACGTCTCCCTATTCCTGGCGGCTCTCAGCACGCTTTCTCCTATAACATCTCGCAGCCCCCGTTTTGTCATCCACCTGCTCAGATATGTTATCTGCTGCTTTCCTCTTTTTCCCTCTATCTGGCCTGTTAGTATCAGGTTCTCCAAGATCCCCTTCCTCATTACATGCCCCAGGAACTTCAGTTGTCTCTTCCTAATGCTGAATATTAATTTCCTTGTCATTTCCATTCTTTCCATCACCTCGTCATTGCTCACATGCTCGGTCTATGATATCCGCAGCATCCTTCTGTAGAACCACATTTCAGCTGCTTCAAGTTTTCCCTTCAACTTTTTTGATATTGTCCAACATGCACTGCCATATTGAAGAACTGACATCTCATAGCAATCTAGTTCTCTCTTCTTTGTTTCTAGTGAAAGTTTCCTTTGTCTTAATACTTTACTCAGCTTCTGGAACGCGACCTTCGCCATGCCAATTTGCCTTTAGATCTCTGTGCTCGTCGAAGGATGTGCAGAGATTCAGTGAACTCTTCAGGTGTTTATCCTCTTGATATATTTGAGTGGGTAATATGATACGGTAGTCATTTAAATGCAATATCCATCATTATCTTTTGTATTCTTTATTGTTCTTTTATTGTCAGTCAGTTAAGTTCCATACGTGATACACGCTTGGGCGATCATGTCTCGAAAGAGACATGACTGACTGGGCAGAAGATTATCCCGCAGTAGGTTGCCATTGCTTTCTGCGGTAGACTGGTTGCCGACCAAGGCTATAGAACCCAGTCTGTCCTGCTATTTAACCCATAACTGGAAGGAAGAGACGGATTAATACTTCCCAAGGGTATTTGCGCGTAAGTGAATACAATGGACTCAACTGGAATTCGAACTCGGCACACCGGTTTCTCGTTCCGAGCCGATGTCCACTGTACCACAAATGCCTAAAATTTAAACTCGCTATTCCTAAGATTTTCATTAGTCAGCCAGCTAGATTAGCTAAAGAAACCAAAGTTAGAAGGAAACTTTATCCAGGCTAACTTCATTTATTATTTGATATTAGCTAAAACTCTTCATGAAAAGAAAATTTTTGTGACCCGTAAGTGAACTAGTAAATTAGCTTTGAAAAAAGCCACGCAACTTTCCATTTTTAGGCGATTCTTCAAACTTCAGAGAGTGGTCTCAAACTTTTGTTACATCAGGTAAGTGCCATACGTGATACTCGCTTGGGCGATCGTGTTTCAAAAAAGACATGACTCATTGGGCAGAAGATTACTCCGCTGTAGGTTGCCATTACTTTCTGTGGTAGACTGGTCGCCAGCCAGGGTTATAGAACCCAATCTCTCTTGTTGTTTAACATATAACTGGAGGGGAGGGACTGATTAATACCTTTCCCAAGGGTATTTGCGCGTAAGTGAATGCAGGGAATTCAACTGGAATTCGAACTCGGCTCCCCGATTTCTCGATCCGAGCCGATATCCGCTGAACCACAACGCACATCCATGTTATATAGTGTACGTACATTGGAGTCTTCATTTGCCCATGGCTAAATATTGATGTATGGATTCTCTTTCCCTCGAATTATGATCTAACATTTTAGAAGTGAAATGGATCGCTAGATTATCCCTACAGATAATTTGGTTATATTAAGGACTTGAAAAACTTAAAGCAACTGAAATGGGGTTGTACAGAAGGATGTTGCGGATATCATGGACCGACCATGTGAGCAATGATGAGTTTTTCGAAAGATGAAAACGAAAAGGGAATTAATATTGAGCATTAGGAAAAGACAACTAAAGTTCCTGGAATATGCAACGAGGAAGGAGGGCTTGGAGAACCTGATAGTAACAGGTCAGATAGAGGGAAAAAGAGACAGAGGAAAAGAACGGATAACATATTTGAAGGTCCTGAGCAGGTGGATGACAGAACGGGGATTACGTAAAGTTACTGGAGAAAGCATGCTAAGAGCCTACAGGGATAGGAAGAGCCATAATTGCCTACGTCCTGAAAGGACAAGGCACATTGAAGAAGTAGACTCAGCTAAGCCTTTTGGAAGATCTAGCAACAGAGAACTAGAACACGGTATGCCATGAAGTTTAGATTCAGAGTTTTCCTTTCCATACACTGGCTGCGCCTAAAAGCAGTAGGGTCGAGTCTGCCGAACTATTTAACCCATAGTTGGCGGAAGATGCTTTAGTACGAAGTAAACAAAACAAAGTCGAGCGATTGTGTTGTTTCTTTGCCAAATAACCGTTACCTTATCACACCTTTATTGCAGTCTGCAGCGAAGATCGAACTTATTTTCTTTTTTCTGGATACTAGGGCACTGAAATTGCTCTACAACAGGCGCCTAGATATTGAATTTGACTCATTAATAGAATTGCATTTGCGTTAATCTGTTGAAGTGGAAAGGTTTTCTGAACTTAAAAGTAGTATTTAAAAACATACTTTTCTGCTGTAAAACAAATGCCAAATAAATGACAGAGTAAGACAACTTCGGCACAAAGTTAGTTAAAAATGATTAATTGAGAAATAATCTTACTAGCAATGGATTGCGAGTATTGTTCTGGGAAAAGCGACTTAACTCGTCATGAGCTAGTCTCAATCATTATGAGCATAAGAACAAATTAAATTGCCAGTAAATGAAGGCTTTTAAATCATTGGCTTGCTATCCCACCATTCTGAATATTGCTTTAATATAACTTTTTTAAATACAAAATTTTGTCAATGCCAGACTCGAGAGCCACTCAAAATAGGCGGTTACAGTCAAAGCGTTAGTGCTAAAGGAGGTTTGATAAGAATTGGAGAGATGGGAGATAGGAATGATGATTATTAGAATAACATATATATTATAATAATATATATATTAGATATATATCTGTAACACGTTCATCCGGGCCTAGGGTCCTAACTCGGTCACCGAAGCCGATTATGATGAGGTCCGGAACCTGAGTCAGGGTTTATGCTGTCGATACGGCACAAGTTATGACGACGCTCTTGGGTCGCTAGTCGTGATGGTCTCGTCAAAGTAGATGGTTGTTTTTGGTGGCAACCCAGAGTCGATTCTGGTTAAAACGGAACCATATGTGACACCGCCCTCGGGTCGCTAGTCGTCTGATGGCTTCGACACAGTAGCTGGTCTTCAAGTCATCGAATTTCTATTCTCACAACGGAGCGAAAGTTTTCGTTTAAGAATAATGTTTGTTCACTTTCATATTTCTAGGTTTTTAAAAAGTCTTTTCAGAGCTCTTTACCGAAGCCTTACGGAAACAGCCGAAGTGAGGTGTTTGGGCGGCGGCAGTAACTTTGTCTTGTCTCTTTAGCTCGGCGCAGGAACAACTACTCAACTTTTCAAGTTTAACTCTTTCTCGGCTCTTTCTGTTTCCATACATATTCAGCCAGAACTCTATTGGAGGCGCATTATTTGACTTTAACTCTTTTAAGTTAAAAGAGGCAGGCTTCCCTACAGGCTTTCTTTACATCTTCAGCCAGGAGCACTACGGGAGGCGACCAATCTTTACGGTTATGGCTCCCGATTGGGAACACTTTTCCCTCAATCGTTACATCTCCGGGCCGAGAACCAACTGATTTTGGCCCTCTCAGCTCTGATATTTATGCGTGTCTCAAATTCTCTTGGGAGGTGCGTGATGGACAAGGGGTGTCCATGCAAATCCAATCTTTAACCAATGAGATTACTTCCGCCTCCACATTTTGAGGTCGGTTATATCATTCTCTTGGTTTAAGCAATGAAATAACACGATTTGTTAATGACATCATTTCTTTTCTTCTTCCTGATTTTTTTTTTAGGTTTTCAAATTTTCAAATCCTTTCCCAGCAAATTCGGGAACTAAGGATCTGACCTTACCCTAATCCCATTAAAAGTTTTTACAATCTTGTTTTGATTACCGTTATTTTTCATTTCCACCGGCCGAAAAAACCCAAGGCTTATGATCCACTTTCGAATAAACAATGCAAAAATATATTTTTCCTTTCTATTCTCTTCGATTTTCAGCTAGTTCTTTTTTTACCTAGTTTGTTTTTAGGCAAGTTTTGTAACAAATCTTCTATTTTTTAAACTCGACTCATATTGGAATTGACAATAAACTACAAAATCAACAATACTACTAGTAATAATTTCTTTCTCTCTGTCGTATTATACTTAGGATTACATTTTTTTCATGCAATATTAAAAGTACCTTAAGAAAGGCAATTACGTGTTACATAAGTATCTTAAGCAGGGTAATTACGGGTTACATATCAATTGACTCTTGATTTGAAAAGATCAAGACTGACGTGTTCAGCGAAGCACCCAAGCAGGAGTTTGTTCCAGAAAGTGTTATTTCTTGGAAGAGAAGCTGTCTTATAGAATCTTCTTCGTACATTTGGAATACCAGGAAATGAGGTGTATGCGACTTCGTAGATGTGACATGACGTGTTCAAGATGTAAATGTCTAAACTGTTGGAACAAAAGAATGGAGATCATAAAAACATTTAGGCTTAAAATAGCGCAGCGACAAGCCTGTTTTGTTATTTCTGAAGGAAAGGGAAATTAAGTTTGCAAAGGGAAATTAAGGCTTCCTCATATGGTTACGTAAATTATTTTCAGCTAAAAGCTAGAAAGTAAGAATTGAGCAGCTCCAACCCGTACAGAACTGTCGTATTAAATTTTTGATCTAATCTGATTCAAGAAAAGAATATTAGCAAACAAAAAATAATAGCAGTCAAATTCTTCTTGGAGCGATGCATTAAACCGACTCTTTCCCCAGCATCTTTAGCGATGGGTCTTATAGATGAGTTGCACTTGAGGTCTAGCGTGAAGTTAAGATCTACTAGACTAAAACAACCCTTATAGAGAGTGAAAGCCTTCATAATGATTGAAAAAAGCCAGGGTCTGAATGATACTGATGAAATGGTAATAGTTTGGTTTTTGAATTATGTAAAGTTGAAAGCTAATTTTTTTCCCATTGAGCTGCAAGATGCGAGACCGACTGCGAGGCTCCGATCGTCTTAGGTTTGGAAAATGCACCCATAAACAATAGTATAATTTGATTTACATAGATACAGACAAATAATCCGAAAATATTCTTGGGTGGATCGTGAATTAAAATTACGTATGAGTTTGTTTTGGGAGGAATATATATATATATATATATATATATATATATATATATATATACATATATATATATATATATATACTGCTAAAAAAATTAGAGGAACATTTTCTTAAACAGAGTATAGCAACCTATCCGTCAAACGTTTGTGATATTGATCTGGTAAGTTAAGTAGCAGAGGGAGATGTTAATCAGTTACAGCTGCTTTGTTGTTAATGAAATCAACAACAGGTGTTTCAGAGGGGCAGCAATGAACACCCCCCCCCCCAACCCCCAAAAAACAGGAATGGTTGGTGCCACTGATATTTATTCCTTCTCATCTGTTTTGAATGATTTTTTACTGACTGACTTTCTACTGTTGTAGTTTTTCATCTCTGTTGATACCTGGATGCTACAGAGGTTGCACAAGTAGTGCAACTTCTCCAGGATGGCACATCAATACGTTCCGTTGCAAGAAGGTTTGCAGTGTCTCTCAGCACAGTCTCAAGAACACGGAGCAGATTCCAGGAGACAGGTAGTTATTCTAGAAGAACTGGACAGCGTCGTAGAAGATCATTAAACTCGCAGCAAGATAGGTATCTGCGCCTTTGTGCAAGGAGGAACCGGATGAGCACTGCCAGAGCCCTACAAAATGAACTCCAGCAGGTGTTAATGTTTCTGACCAAAAAATCAGAAACAGGCTCCATGAGCGTGGCGTGAGGGCTCGAAGTTCTGTAGGGGGCTCTGTGCTCACTGCCCAGCACCGTAGAACTCGATTGGCATTTGCCAAAATGACCATAATTGGCAAATACGCTACTGGCGCCCTGTGCTCTTCACTGATGAGAGCAGGTTCAATCTGAGAACATGCGACAGACGTGAAAGGGTCTGGAGATGTCGTGGAGAACGTTATACTGCCTGCAACATCATCCAGCATGACCAGTTTGGTGGTGGGTCAGTGATGGTCTGGGGAGGCATATCCCTGGATAGACGTACTGACCTCTACAGGTTAGATAATGGCAAACTGACTGCTATTAGGTATCGGGATGAAATCCTTGGACCAATTGTAAGAACCTACGCTGGTGCAGTGAGACCTGGGTTCCTCCTGGTCCACGACAATGCCCGACCTCATGTGGTTAGAGTATGCAGGCAGTTCCTAGAGGATGAAGGAATTGATACCATTGACTGGCCTCCATGTTCACCTGACCTAAACCCAATAGAACACCTCTGGGACATTATGTTTAGGTCCATCCGGTATCGCCAGGTTGCTCCTCAGACTGTCCAGGAGCTCAGTGATGCCCTGGTTCGGATCTGGGAGAAGATCCCTCAGGACACTATCCATCATCTCATTAGGAGCCTGTCCCGACGCTGTCAGGCATACGTACAAGCACGAGGGGGGCACACAAATTTCTGAGAATCATTTTGAGTTTCTAAATGACATTTTGGCAAAATGGACCAGTCTGCCGCATCATTTTCACTTTTATTTTTGGGGTGTTTTTGATTCCTCGCTCTCTAGGGTGATCATTTTCATTTCTATCAAATTATGTGGCATCAATTTGTAGGTTAGGTGACATCAATTTGTCACCTACTTATTATCAGGAAAGATATTCAAGGTCATTTTTCCCCTGTTTAGATCTGATGAGTTTTCGAAGTGTTCCTCTAATATATATATATATATATATATATATATATATATATATATAATTAGTTAATTACTTAGTCATCATAAAATTAGACCAGTACACAGCTGTATTAAAAAAGTGTTTAATACAATTATATTGTAGAACATTTGAATATTTTTTCATTTGTAAACGAATTATTACGCAAACCAGGTTTCTAAGCGATGAATAAATTGTCGTCAAAATTACAAAAATGACATTTCATTTTAACAGATATATTTACAAAAAGTACACAAATATCTTGAAATACTAAAGAGTAAATTTTTTTTTTAATAAAATTGCTGTTGGCTTCAACTACGGTCTCAGGACGACTTCAGATTAAGGTCTCCTTGTTCGTGAATGCTGCCATAATTCTTGTCTTCAGTTCATCTTTGGTGTTACAAGGAGTTTTCTTGGTCTCTTGATCAACTGCACTTCAGACATAATAATCATGCAGGTCACAAACTGGGGAGTTAGGTGACCGTATGTAAGAAGTAATGTAGTCGCAGAAATTGTCTGATAGCCATGACTAGGTTCTTCTACTCGAGTGACATGGTGCAGAGTCCTGTTGCTAGATATAGGGTTTTGTAGCAGCGCTTGACAGAGGTCAGTGCTATACACTCAACCACTTGATGTCGGCTTTCATAATGATTCAGGAGTTCTTTTCTAATCAGAAAGATAATAGTAAATTTTTTCGACCTACCGTACATCCATAATCACAATTAGACTCATTTAACGTTTTGCGAACCCTCTGCACTTTCCTTACATTGGCGCCCAAACACTCTGAAATGTTCGTATTAGTGGTCTTTTTTGCATTGATCCTAATATACTGTGCAGTATAAAATAAAAAGACAGACAACGCGCATGCGCGAAATAAAAAAAAATAAAATGGTGACAATTTACTCATCCTACATTATATATATAATGATGGGCTTAACAGTAATTTCCTCGAAATGGGGTTATCACGTTGGAACTTTGTCGGAAGGCATATTTTCTTTATTAAGGTCTTGGCTGCTGGTACACATTAATTTACACTGTTTCAGAAATTTGGATGTCGTTTCAGTGTCGGTGTTGGCTTCATTCCGCATATATGATACAGCGAAACAGATCTGTCTGTGGATGGCTATTTACGCTCTCACACCCTGGTTGAGCACTCTGGAAGAATGGGAGACTTTGAAAAACAGTAGCTACGCTGGCATGTATGCATCGCTCATTCACTAATGAATTAGAGCACTCTGGCTATTGGGCGTGTATAATGACAATATACATGCTAAAAAGTCTGACTTCTTCTACCGTGCACCCATGGCCCGGAGGTAGAACCGCCGCTTCGGTCGGGTTTCAATCCTGGGTTAAAAGCAATCGGAGTCTCACCGTATTTGGATATTTTTTTATTAAGTTAGAGCTTTTGCCTCACATGAGCCAACTTAATGTTGGAGAATTTTTGTCTTTATTTTCAGCTGAAATTAAAGCCAAAATACGACGTTTAGAACGGCTCATGATTAAACATAATAGACTTTCATTGTCACTTATATTTAACAGTATATGTTTAGAAAATTATTTATTGCTTCCCGATACACTATATATATATATATATAGTGTATCGAGGCAGCAACTGTTTCGCTGTATCACAGCTCATGATTAAACATAATAGACATTCATTGTGTCTTATATTTAACAGTATATGTTTAGAAAACACACACACACACACACACACACACACACACACACACACACACACACACACACATATATATATATATATATATATATATATAAGTGTAAGTATGAAAATATATGCGTAATTTGGGAGTATGTGTGAGAATTGTTAGCATACTTACATATATATAACACTATACGCGCGAAAATCCCGTCTTTATAAAATATATATGTAACTATACGAACGCAAGATTCGTATGTGGGCATGAATAAATGTAAGCCTATAGGTATGTATAAGTATAAACACAGTCACATTTGTATGTACATATGGGATTGTGTGCGCATATGTGTATGTGGATATAAGTTAGTGGACATGGGTGGGTTAATTTGTGGGGTTACACATACATACGTATCCATGGAATTGGAAGTAGGTGGTTAATAACTTGGTGGTCAACATCTTCGTGACTGGTCTGGATATCCCCAACTGAAATGACGCCAATGCCTCTTTTTTCCTTTTTCTTTTTTCTTATTTTTCTCTTCAGTTAAAGGAAATGCGGAAAAAAATTGTACCAAATGGAACGAAAATTGTGTGGTCTGATGAAATGAGCTAATTTAGCTTATTGAAATGAATTATAATTCATAACCATTCATAATTCATAACCAATTTAAATGACGTGTTGCGCTTTCCTTTATAAATATCATATTGATCTGAATAACATCCATTGAGCTCTCTATATAGATATAACACTTAATATTTTATATTAAGTTGATCTTGTTCGAATATCCTCGCCGTTTATATATATATATATATATAAACATTGTATACATGTATATATATATATATATGGGTGTGTGTGTGTTTATTATGTAAAAATGAGAAAAAACGATAAACAAGATTAAACAAAGGACAAAACAAAATAAAGATCGCAACAATTTTATGCAAGAATTTTTTCACATGTTCGTAGTTTTTCTTATTTTTAAAACCATTACCATCGTTTTATGTATAATTTTTAACAATATCATCAATATGTTTTTAACCACATTTTATTATCATTAATAATATTATAATTCTTTCTTTAAAAAAAGTCATTTCACTTCATTCATCATACTCTTACAGTGTCCAGGGCCTCATAAGGCCGGAAATGACGTGCAATGTGAGAATGAGAACGAGGCTCCCAGATTGCTGGCCATGACACCAATCGGCCATCTTTGATGCTGTCATTTGTAATCTCGAACAGTCTTTCATTTGGATTCATGTTAAATGTATGCAAAATATATGTGTATGTGTATGTATGTCGCTCCGCCATCAGCTTCAAGATCAGCACTGAACCCTGCTTTGCTTTGAAAGTATTGCTTTATTGCATGTAATGCAACTTCGGTTCATTTCTTTTATTTTTCAAAGATTCTGTTTCGGTATTTTTATTTTAATGCTTCATTTACTGTTTGGTAACCTCCAAAATCAAATTATATTAATAACAATAATGGGAACAGGAATTATATATATATATATATATATATATATATATATATATTGCACATACATTTAGGATTTCACTATGTATACAAAAATACGTAAACAAACCCATTAATGCAATAATGTATGTATGCATGCAGATGTATATATTAATGTATTTTTAATTGTATATACTCATATACATATATACGCATACAAGCACACACACAAATATATATATATATATATATATATATATATATATATATATATACTGTTCGTTTGTTTCAGGATGTATGCAAGTATACGTGTAAAATACATGTAAATATGTCTGTGCATATATATATATATATGTATGTATGTGTATGTACAAGTATATATATGTATATATATGCACATACACATATTTATGTAACAGTTCAACTTACGCAAACAAACACATACACACACATACACGCATATATATCGTTCATATATTTCTATATGTATACAAGGAATCATATGAAATACATTTAAATTAAATATGTTTATGTATATATCATATGTGTATATGTACACATACATACAGACATATATACATACATGCATACAATTATACATATGTATGTATTCATATATATTCTTTTGAAGCGTTGACCTGATTCGTTCAAATTTGGTAAAACGTAGTCATAGAAAGCAACCATATTGGTAGATAAATTAACATAAGACACTAAATCTAAATAAATAAATAAAAATCTGGAAGTTGATAACAGGGAAGTGGCAAGAAAATCATTTTTAATATCTAAGTTTTGTGAATAAACTGTATAATGTCACCAAACCTTAGTATTGTAGTGTATTAGTCGAACAACAGTAAAGTAACAGTCATAATAGATTGATATCATACCATTCTTCCATTCGTGTATAACGTTTAATTATATAGATGAGTTTGTAAAAAGAATGACTGATTCTCTCTCTCTTTCTCGCTCTCACACCCTCTCCCACTAGTATAGAAATATATACTTATTAATAAATTTAAGTATGTATACATATACAGGTGAAATCAAGCTTATTTAGATGTATTTATTATCTAGCTATATATATATATATATATATATATATATATATAGGTGTGCATATATAAATGCAAATACACACACACACACACACACACACATATATATGCAAACACACAGGCATATTTGTACACATATTTACCCCATATATATATATATGTAGCTGCAAATGCATATATATATATATATATATATATATATATATATATATATATATATATACACATATATTTACCTATATATATATATATATATATATGTAAACACACTGGCATATTTGCACATATATTTACCTATATATATATATATATATGCACATATATTTACCTATATATATATATATATGAAAACACACTGGCATATTTGCACATATATTTACCTATATATATATATATATATATATATATGTTTGTGTGTGTTTGTGTACCCACGCAGGAACATTCAAACAATTATACACTTTCACACTCAAACACATACACACACATTATATATATATATATATATATATATATATATATATATATTGATGCACACATATATTTCAGCTGCACTATTCATATATGTATATTGTTTCTGTAAGTATACATATGGAATGTACAAAATGGAGTTATAAAAAATCATGATTGTAATCTCGTAACAGTATTATATATTTTGATGTCGAGATGTCGCAAATGTAAACTTCCGTTTCCTGTTTGCGTATTTACTTTGTAATCTTTTCATTGTTCAGCTGCAGGGGTTTTTAAAATGTTCTTATTTTTGTATACATATTCCAAAATTATAAATTTCATATATTTTTTCAGTTATTTCGCAAACACACGCTCTCTCATTTGTATATGCAATGTCTGTTTACGTGTGTATGCGGCATGTATCGGGATGTTTGTGTGTGTGTTTGTGTGTGTGTTTGTGTGTGTTTGTGTTGCCAAATCTCTGCTTTCTTCTTTCGACTTTAAATCCTGTAAGCTGGAAGTGGGTTTAAGTACTCCCGGGTCAAGTCACCCGCTGTAAAATCCGCCATGTTGCTTTTCTTTCGGAATCAAATGATTGTGTCTTATAAACTTTCTGGTTTCCTTGTCCTTGATGATAAGATTTTATTTTTTTTTTTCCAATATGATTTGTTTCACACTTTCCTTCACAAAATAATTTTTGAAAAGGAACGATGTCTTAAGGAATCAAACAGGATAAAGATATGTGAACAAGTCCTACCGAGCCGGTAAATTCTGTTTTTCCAGATTCGGCTATAGAAAAATGTTTTCGTTTGTTTCCTTTATGTTATGTTTTAACACAAGACCTAAAAAATAAGTCTTTGTCATGAAAATTGAAAAAGAATCCTTTATCTTTTCACATTCTCTTAGAATGAATTTTCTATCATTTGTACTTTCTTTCTATTAACTTTGCAATAAAAAAATTTAGTAAATGATAAAAACCAGAACGAATTCTGTTATATATATATATATGTATATATATATATATATATATATATATATATATATATATATATATATATATGAGGATGTACATGAACCAAATCAAAAAGTAAATAAAACAACTTAAAACATCACAGAAATAAATGCTTATTGGTTTTCTATCAGAAATATATGGAACAATCTCAAATAAACTTTTAAATGTATGAAAATAAACTGAAGTAATTAACGTTCTTTAATAGCCTTCTGATAAAGCTGTAAATGACTTTTATTTTTGTTCTTTGATTTAAGTTTTAACTCGTTGTCATTGTAGATATTTGAATTGTTTTTATCATGCATGTTTGTTTGTATCTTGTCTTGGGTTGGGATAAAATAGGGCATGCCCCAGTATCGAAAGATTATTTTTACCATTTTTTCTTTAATTCTTTGTTTCCTCTTTTTTTTTATTATCTTTCTTTACCACTTTTCTAATATCCCTTATCGATTATTCGCGTTCTTGACAAGTCTGTTGATTCCAGAAACTGGGATAATTTTTTTTAATTACTTGTTTCAGTCATCGAAGTCGTTGTCGGACCAAAGAAATGTGTCTTTCGGCCCGGCTGTTCGTATCCCCGTTCAAGACGCTTCCCCAGCTCGCACAGATCTGGAGTTAGGAACATATTTCAAGGCCACGTATTATCTACGCATCACTTGTTCCCTATTTTATAGGTGAACGAGGACGCAGACGACACAATGGAGGAGGAACAGGAGGAGAAAACAAGGCAGCTGTGGCGTAAACTGGGTACATGATATCTGTCCATTGCTTGTCTCTGTGGGATCTATTCCTGAAAAGAGATAAAATCGGTAAAAAATATAAGAAAAAGAATATTTGCGTACACAAACGCACACAAACGCACACATGTTTTTTGAAGAAGGCTGACAAGGTACTTTTAGCTTAATTTTGTTTAACAAGAAACCAAACTTTATTAACATTTATTACGAACACGGCCACAATGAACTAGCCGTATTTAGAAACTAAGAATATGTTTTTTTTTAATAACATCACCTCAAGCAAGGCGGTAAGGCCACTGGTGTGCAGGAGGCTACGAAAGAGTGAATAGATTGGAAAAGAGAAAGCCGGAAACCACGTCCTAAACAGGGAATAAGGGATGAGCCTCTACACCTGTTCAATAGACTTGGGTGGAGTGTGAACCGAGCGATAGTTCAGTATACTTTCACCAACTTTTATGTTATCCATAATAGCACATATTCGACATTTATTAGAGTCAGTCAGTTAAGTGTCAAAAGTGATACCCGTTTGATCGACCACGTCTCGAAAGAGACATGACTGACTGGGCAGAAGATTATCCCGCAGTAGGTTGCCATTACTTTCTGCGGAAGACTGGTTGCCAGCCAAGGTTATAGAACCCAATCTGTCCTGTTATTTAACCCATAACTGGAGGGAAAAGACAGATTAATATCTTTCCCAAGGGTATTTTCGCGTAAGTGAATACAGGAAATTCAACTGGAATTCGAACTCGGCTTCCCGATATCTCGTTCCGAGCTAATATCCACTGCACCACAGTGCACATCCCCAGTTATTATAATATTATTGCCAAAAGTAATTTTGAAAAGAGCTAACAGCTGAACAGAAAGCGCTCAGAAATCTTTGGACTATTATGATATTCATTAAGCGTAGAAAAGAAGACACTTGTACGCTTATATGAAAAACACAATAAAAATAAACAAATGTACCTTGTCTGTCTTGTTTGATGAAACATGTATTAAGGTGGGATGCTACCCAAATACACAACTATATATAAGAAGATACATCAATAAATCAATATTTTAATGATGTCAAAAATATTCATTTATTTCACGCAATACACACACACACACACACACACACACACATATATATATATATATATATATTAAACACAATACTCTTTATTGTCAAAGTAATTAATTCAAAGATATATATTAATCCCATTCAATGAGTATTATACAGTAGAACTTTCAGATACAAATTCAGCTGACAACTACCTGTTAGTCTGCAGATATGATTCATAAACACAGATAGGCGCATGTGTGATTTTGTGTAATACATGTGATTTAAAAACGGAAATTAAATCAGAATAACAGAAGCAAATAAAAGAAAAAAAATCAGACATTTAATAAAAGAGAAGAGTAATATTCGCACGCAAAAAAGAAAGAATTCACGACAACCACTGAAGCTGCAAGCAAGAAAAATGTTAATAATAACAAAAAAAAAGCACATACAACAGCAAGAGCAAGAAAAATTATACTGTGTCACTATTCTAACAATAAAGACTTTTACGACAGCAAAATGTAAAAATAAACGAAGATATTTCAATGAAATTTATATGTGAAAAGATTGCTTCAGTAAATATTTTGAAAGTAAAAACATACAAATAAAGCATTGATCAAAACAGAGTTTATTTTATTCTGAACGGATTCATCAAACAAGACACCTTCATAGTTATGTGCATAAAAACAACGATAATTACGAATCAAAATAAAGAATATATCTTATACTTTCTTGAACAAAACAAAGCAAAAGAGCAAAAGCAAATATGCATATACACTATAGGCCAAACTTTGGTGTCACACTCGAAGAAACGCCTAAAAAAATAAAGATTGCATGCCTTTCTCAAAATTAATTAACTAGCACCTAGACCAGAGGAACTCCTTCCTGAAGGGAATAAAAATATTAATAGTTGTAACGATGATGACGATATAGGCATTTTCTATACCAATCAAAGGGCACTTACAACTTTGTGCAAATGTATTGAAACAACTGCTTTAGTTTACTTTCTTTCAATATACAGTCAGTTTTAGACTCACTGGAGTGACAGGGTGTAATCGATTTTTTTTTTTTCCCAAAATTCGGTCATTTGCAGTGATATGCAGCAATATGAATCTATTTTCGGGGTGCATGATGAAATTTGTTTGACCTTGATATATATTGCGTTATCCGTGATTGCATCAGATTTTTATCACACCCAAACATTATTGTCTCGACTGACGATAAGTTGTTCTATGGCCATTGTCTGCGATGAAAAACACTCCAAGCGAGTGTACAAAAACTGTAACGCTGTATGAACACACTGGCAAGCCTTACAGAGGGATGGATGATATTGTTGATGTTGAAGAAACAAACTGGATCCATCAGAAAGAAAAAAATGTGGTCGGAAGAGAAAAATAACGCCACGATTCGACGTATACGTGACTAGAGAAAGTGTAAAAGATCCTAGGAAGACATCATTCGTTCTGTTCCAATTAATTTGCACATGATGAGAGTTTTATTTTTGCTGCAGAGGACCAATACTCGCTATTAAAGTATCAAGCAAACTTATTGAAAAATTGTGTTGACCCCAAATGCAGATTAAGTAATGAATAGCTAGAAACAGTTAGTGACCTTGCATCAGGCTGTACAGTTTTGTCATCCGCCGAATATAAAACTCGGCATATGAGAGAGAGAGAGAGAGAGAGAGAGAGAGAGAGAGAGAGAGAGAGAGAGAGAGACAGACAGACAGACAGACAGACAGACAGACCCGTAACAATTTTATGGGTGTTTACATTACACACAGACAGAACAATCAAAGCCAATCGACCAGATATAGTGATCAACAACAGAATATGTTCTGTTTATTACCATGGTAGTTCTGTAGACAGTAATTTATCTTTGAATATTTCCAGAAAATTTCTAAATATTAAAAGAATCTTGAAGTAGAAATATATACACTACCGGTCATAATTATTAGGTCACCTCAGTTTTTTTTAAAACAAATGATGTATTTTATACTATATTTAGTATTTATTGTCAAGTGAATAATTCTAAATTAAAATTGAATGTTTTTTTTTGTTAATACTGCACAATAACATATGCATCAAATGAACTGTTCTAGTGTCCAGTTTTTGTGCTCTCTTCCCCATGTTAGTCTCTTCTTCTTATTGGCTGGTCAAAGCAAAAGATTCTTGGCTGCCTTGTAAAATTTTGCAAAGCAATAATAACAAAAGAACCAGTTTATTTTCATTTAGAATTATCCACTTGGCAATAAATACTAAAAATTGCATGAAATACATCATTCATTTTAAAAAACTAGGTTTGCCTAATAATTATAGTCGATAGTGTATGTGGCGCATGAAAACAGTAATTATTCCAGTTGTGTGTTATTCGAAAGGGATTTCCAGTAGCTTATGTCTTAAATAAATAAAATGCTATTCTCACCGATACAGCCCACGCCTTACAAAGAGCATTATCTATGTAAAATGTATGTTATCTTAGGTAATGTTTTTTTCGAAAAATATTCAGTGAAAAGGGCATGATTAGTTCTCTGGTTGGAAACCGGAATGAAAAGAGTATAAACCGCTCAATGCCGCCGTGATATCCACCGACCCATCTTCGTTAATACAATGAGTGAGGTATTGCTGCAGCGGGGGGCGGTTTCGTATTAGGTAACTGGATGCAGCACCTGCGGAATAAAATGTGTTCTCATTGTTTTTTAAATGATCAGTGGAAAATGTCATGAAGCCATTTCTGACCTTAGGTTTCTGGTTGGAACTCGGAAGGAAATCTATATACAACAGAAATCTAAGGAAATAATAATAATGATAAAAAGTAAAAAAAAAAGAAAGAAAATAAACGAAATCGTTCTACCAACAACAAAGAAAATAATTCAACCTACAAAAAAAAAAAAAAAAGAAAAAAAAAGAATTCTTCGGTCAAACTAAAATGCATTTAAAATCCCAGTATGCTAAATTCTGGTTTTTGGATATCGTGCCAATGTATCTGATCAAATATTTTACGGCTATATCACTTTGAATACACCGGTTCTAGTTTAATCATTGCAGTTAAGCAGCATTGTGGTTAGTTACTACTTAGACTTAACTATCAGTCACTTATATCAATACTCCTCTAGCTATAAGTTAAATAGCAGAGTAAACTGAACTCTTTAAACACGAGAGGTACTCAGTTTAAGAGAAAAGAAACTGATTTTAAAATAGCAGGGAAGTCAACGAGATATCACTTCACTGTCTTTCCAAAGAAATCATGGCCACTTAAAAATATGAAAGGAAAAAGCTGTGGAGAGCCATGATCGCTTACGTCCTAAAGACACGTGTTATTTACAATAAACTTGCAAAACATTAAAATTAAAACAAGCATTTGCACACAGCAAACTCTCAAAGGAACGCACGCAAATACACACATAAAAACACTATGCGCACCCAAACAAACTCACATATCCCTTAATAAACACACAAATGCACAGATTCACACACATCAGACAATTAAATGCCATGTGTTACACGCTTGGACAATCTTGAATCATGACTGAAGCGGCAAAAAGGTTTTCCCGTAGTAGTCTTTCTGCCATTGCCAACCAAGGCTATAGACCCCAATCTGTCTTGCTATTCAAATAGAACCCAATCTGCCTTGCTATTTAACCCATAGCTTGGGGGAAGAAAACATGGAAAATAGTATTTGTGCGTAATGAAATTAACGAATCCCGCTGCTATTCGAACTCGGATATTGGGATTTGTCATTCCGAGCGGTTATCCATTACACCACAATTTGTGAGAATTGTCATGACTTTTGGCTAAGATAACCCTAAGTAGTTTCCAGTTGCCTTTTTCTTGGTTTTGAATTCATACTTCTTCTCATCTAAATGCATCTATTACCCAAGGCTAGATACCCCAGTCTATACTATTGCTTTACCCATATTTTGGTGGGATGTAGCGGTAGACTCTTTCCTGAGGTCGTTATACATATATGCATAGAAGCGAGTGTAAAAAATAAAGGACTCGTAACAATTTCTTTAAGCCACGTCTCTTCGAGAATTAAGTGGTCATGACTCTCCTCAAGCTCCTCAACCAAATCAGGAAAGTTCTTTAAGAGATTAAAGAACAATATTGCTTCGCATTTAATTAAATAAAAATACATTTATAAGAAGATAGAGGCTAATAAATATTTGAGAAGTGCTGTACTGGAAAATGGTGAAAAGATTCATGTAATTTGCTTGAATTATATAAGATATCCGATTCATATTGAAGTTAAATATTTTTTGCCGCGAGGCACAATTTTCTATTCAATGATCGAATGAAAATACAGTTTCTTAGCTGCTGCTGCTGCTTCTGCCGTGTTACGGTGCAGATTTCCACATACAGAAAGTAACGATAAAATAAGAAAATAAAACAGAAGAGCATGTCAAAGAAATTCAAACTGAATCACAGTAATTATATTGAATGTACTTGTTAGATTTCACAACTCTTTTTGCAATGCGCATTAGTTTTGCTATATTTTTCTTTTTAACTTGTCGCAATTTTACATCGTCGAGCGTTTATCACGCACAAAAAATTATTAATAAAAGGACAAAAATAAAATATGCAAATTGAATTACGATAAAAATTCAAAACAACACAGACCACAATAAAACTGTATTTTAAAAAATTGCCTGAAGGGATAATAACTCACATGTTTGCCTCGGCATTAAAAGGTTTTACTACGTTTTGCTATGAATAGCTAAAAATCAGTGTTTTCTATTACCAAATAAATATTGCCAAGATGAACGACGCTTTGAAATTAGTCGCTTCAAGCTGTTAACCTGAATAACTAAACAGGATTTAATTATTAAAACTTGTAATGTTAGCTATTATACACAGTAACCTGGTCACTTATAACACACACACACACACACACACACACACACACACACACACACACACACACACACACACACACATATATGTGTATCTGTGTGTGTGTGTGTGTGTGTGTTTGAATCACTTGCTTAACATTATTATTCTTTAATGGATACTCATATTGGTCAATGGGTAAGCCACATCTGATCTGAAGACGGCATCTTCCCGGTATTGGGAGTATTCTAGGTTCGGCCGGAAAACAGATATTTTCCAAACGATTTCTCAAACGATTAAGGCCAGTGGAAATTATAATGTACTGTTTAACCGTATATATTTGATTAATTTTTATTTTTCAACCGGAACGTTTGCGCGAATACACCTGCGCAGAGACGACTTTTGTTCATTTGCTTTCTGGTCGGTATAGAGCAAACACCCGCTCCCTCGCTTTTGCTCGGTATCACCACACACACACACACACACACACACACACACACACACACACACACACACACACACACACATATACATATATATATATATATAACAAACAGACTTTCCACTTAAATATGAGTGACTATTAAAAAACTTATGTTAAACGAATAAACATTCTAATATCTCGGCCAATTTCAGTTTCGTATAATTCCATAATACATGTGTGTGTATATATTATATATATAGTATTAAATATATGATATAAAATATATCCAAGTGAATAAGGAACGAAAAAATATTAACAACGTTCAAAACATTAATTATTTTCCTTATATTGGTAAATTTTGTGAGAAGTAAGTGGGGTAGAGAAAATGAGAAATCAGAATTGGGAGTTGTAAATTAGAATTTGAACAAAAAGAGGAAAGTGGGGGAAAA
Source organism: Ascarosepion bandense (assembly GCA_037127315.1). Taxonomy (NCBI): domain Eukaryota; kingdom Metazoa; phylum Mollusca; class Cephalopoda; order Sepiida; family Sepiidae; genus Ascarosepion; species Ascarosepion bandense. The sequence goes on from JBBBDQ010000202.1 coordinate 2,307,220, forward strand.
GAGAGAGAGGTGATTAATGGACATGTTAAAAAGTTTAGAGACAAGTTTAACAGTAGGGGATAAGGCATGGTCCTTTACAACCTTTTATGACCAGGGCTCTGGGTTTAACAAAGAGGAAGAAGTAAGAAAATGTATATGAGGTGGGCGGGAATAGGAGAGGATGGGCTAACAAGAGAGAGGAATTAGTAGCAGAAAAACATATCTGTATTAGTGAAGTACAGGAAGATCTCAATAGAAACGAAGAAAAGAGTGCTAGACTGCTACGTGATGTCAGTTCTTCAGTACGGCTGTGAATGCTGGACAATATCATCGAAAATGAGGAAAAAACTGGAAGCGGCCGAAATGTGGCTCTACAGAAGGATGCTACGGATATCGTGGACTGAGCATACAAGCAACGACGAAGTGTTAGAAAGAATGGCAACAAAAAGGAAATTGATGCTGAGCATCAGGAAGAGACAACTGAAGTTCCTGGGACATGCAATGAGGAAGGAGAGCCTGGAGAACCTGATACTGACTGGTCAGATAGAAGGAAGGAGAGACAGAGGAAGGCAGCGGATAACATATCTGCAGAGTCTGATCAGGTGGATGACGGAACGGGGGTTGCCAGGAGCAACAGGAGCAAACATACTAAGAGCCACAAGGGATAGGGAGACGTGGAGATCCATGATCGCCTACGTCCTGAAGGGACAGGGCACATAGAAGAAGAAGAAGAAGGCTACAATTTTTTTTTGGCGTTTCATGGAAGGATGGTGAAAATCCTATACATAGGCTTAGAAGTTATTAAAGGGGTTCTTTTTATATTTTATCATTAATATTATAATAACAATTATAGTTCTTTTTATATGTTATAATTAATATTATAATAACGATTATAGTTTTAAGATATGCTATAAATAGTGCTCAATATCAGGAATAGTGTTTGTAAATAGAAATATAAAAAATGGACATTGAGGTCAACACTCACCGGCGATTGTCTGTTTAATGCTTAAAAGCAGTCAGGCTAATATTTAACATTATATATTTAATATTATATATAAAATGTAAACGGAATGCGGCAGAAATAGCTCACACATATATCTTCAAGAAATACCTCCCACGTAATGCTAAGACATTAGTTAGATAACTCTATGTGAGAGGTTTTATGTTTATACCTTGCCCTGTATAATATTTTAAATGTATAAAAAATGTCAGGAATGCTCGCGTCAAATTTTGAATGTTCTTGAAATGCAAAGCACCTTCAATAGAGATGAGTAAGCAAGACTGATTAAGCATTTAAAAATAATTTATTCCTCATTGGGTACCCCACAAATGCAGCTTTGTGAGAGACACAGCCAAGTTTATTGAATACCTACTCTTTAAATGCAGAACATCTTTTGAAACAATGTGTAAATTTGATATTTACAAGCATAAACAAATATTGATTCTCTGTGTGTGTGTGTGTGTGTGTGTGTGTGTGTGTGTGTGTGTGTGTGGGTTTATGCGTATGTGTTGTCTGCAAACCTTTATATACATATATACGGTACATTTACTCAAATTGTGTATCTATTAAAAGTATCTATTTTGTGATTTATCAGGATTATATTGTAGCGGATCTAAACTTATTTATAAATAGAACTTTGTCTCTCTGTGTGTGTGTATGTGCGTGTGTGTGCGTGTGTGTGTGTGTGTGTGTGTGTGTGTCCGTTACCTATAGACTCTGAAACTGCTGAACCGATTTTCTTGAAAATTTACACAGTTGTACTATAAGCGTCTGAGAGTGTTCTTAGCTAGGTTTTGTGTCGAGGTACCCCTAATAAATATCGAAAATCGATAATCGAAAAAATAGGGTTATAGAAGGAGTGGTCCGATTTTAATCAAATTTTATACACTCATAGACAAGGACATAAGAAGCGATATTCAGAAGTTTCAAGTTGCAGTTCTTACAATAGTGCAGAAAATCGATAATATATATATATATATATATATATATATATATATATATATATATATAAGGCAAGATGTTTGTGTGTGTGTTTATCTGTCTGTATGTCCTTTATACAAATCCACAATTTTTATCAGATTTTCACCAAACTTCACACAAATATTCTTTAGGCTGAGTCTGAGCTCCAGGACCATGGATTAGTTTTAAAGCTTTTATTACACCCGAGCAATGCCGGCTATACTGCTAGTTAATGATAAAAACGTTTTTTTTTATTAAAACTTAGTTTTATTAGGATACTTATTTTCAACTAGCCTAGAAGCCACCCTTTGGGTGCACTTCAGGCTCCTGTGAACGGCTTCCAAGTCTTCGGTTATTCACCTTCAGCCTTTTACCTTCAGCGTCCTATGTATGTAAATGTTATAAGAATTTAGAAATAATAAAATTGTTTTATCTTTATTCAACACTTTATTTCGGTATAATCTTTTTTCGTATACGCAACCAATCTCCATAATTTGTTTGCATTTATTTTGAACCCATTTTTTTAAATTTTAAAATCACCATTCTTTATGACCCATTCATATAAAGGCACTCATAAAAGACATTAGTGAACCTAAACTATCTAATTTTTCAAGTACGACACAGTACGTGTGCTGAAAAAAATAGCATATGAGCAACGTACCGTGAATAAAGAATTGTTTTTTTTTTTAAACTTTCACCCTGTTCAATATTTAAATTTAACTTTAAATGATTTGTTTATTTAATTTTTAATCGCTTATAACGATTATAAGTAGTTACTACCGGTCTATTCAGGTTCTTCATGATTCGCAGAGATTGAAAAACGAACGGACGGACGGACACACATACATTGCGCTTTATTTAATAGAAACTATGGTAAATGTTCATTTTAGGTGCCTTCAAATTTTATCCAAAATAACATTATTTCTGTGCAAATGTATATGCTGAACAATTAGTTATTGAAGAAACTTACCTTTTTTGCTTTGAAAGCCCATAAAAATAAAACGAACTATATCTCGCACTTTTTCTTTCCCGTAACTTTCACGAAATCATGTAATTAACTGCAGAATGACGTTTTACGTAGGCAGCATTTGCGCAGAGATAATGCTATTTTGGATAAATTTGAAGGGGAAAAGCGTCGGGATTACAACGAAAATTTACCGAAGCTATGACAATAAGGATACGCTTGCTATATACTATACAGTTAGGATGATTAATTGTAATTGAGTAAGCCAGAAAATGGTAAGAGTTAGGGGTCTAAGACGATAATTACTGCATCTAATAAAATATGAGAAATATTATTTTACTATCATCATAAATAAAGTTTGCCATTATTCATTACAACACCTTTTATCTCCAAACGGTCCCCCATCTAGGCATTGATAAGGCCCAACATTACTTAACTTAGGTGATATGATATGGCCGAAAAGAAGGGTGAGATTTGCCATTTCTAAAGAAGAAACATTCAGCATTCATTGACTGGATATTTAATCTTGCTGTTGGTTGGAATTTATAAAATTTTTCGCTTAAAAATTTTTAAGCAAAAAAAGCTTCCCAAGTTCACTGTTGTGACTTTTTCTAGTATTGAGGGGAAATATCATCCTAATCTTTTGTTTAATGTAGTGTGAAAAATCAACATCTTATTTAATTATTTCATTTTCTAGTTACATGTGCTATAAATTTTTGTTGTTTCTGTAGTTGAAAGCCTTCAAGTTATGTGGCTCTTGTTATTTGGTAAAGTTCTTTGGGATTCTGTAGCGACAGACTATAAGATCTGATGAAGGATTGTCTTTTTAAGACCTAAATGATCTATTCGAATGAATCCACTTTTGATCAATGATCTGGGAATACACGGTAGCTAAAATGCTTTCTAAAATGAGTTAAGGTTAACACAAAGCAACAATTGTGTGGACACAGAATCAATTTTATTCCGGATTAAAAGAAGCTGAAAAGTGTAATACCGTGATAAAAAAGAGGAATAAGAATAAAAATTGCAATCAGAAAAAAAAAAAAACAGAATGTAAGAATAAAGTAAAAATATATATGTAGAAAGCGAGAAATGAAATAGTAAAACAAAATGACAGAAAAATAAAATTACTTGACAAGAGAGACTTATAAGCTGACAAGTAGAAGGTGTAAATGTTCTAAAATGTTTGTTTAGTATTGAGCTTTTAAAAACGACTAACTGCAGGAGAGATACTTTATGTGTCAATTATTGTGGCTCTTTTTGCTTGCTTTTTTCTGTGTTTTTAACATATGTCACTGAGTTTTTATTAACTTTCATTGTTGATTTGAATACAATGCTCTAAATTTTCATTTTTATCCATTTTCTGCAAACGGTAAAATATTCTTTCAAAAGTTGTCAATATTTTTTTCTGTTTTGTTCCATTTTTTCAAACATTTTCCAACAGTTCCAGAATAATAAATATAAGATAAAAATCTCATATTTTCTCAGAATACTTTGAATTCTGATTTGTATATATTTTTTTATTACTAACTTTGCTGCAAGTACTTGGGGGCTTACCCTACTTGTTTGCCAAAGAACGTCTGCTAACGACTATTAGGCAGCGTTGTTAAAATAACTGTATTAAGAAAAAAATCTTTTTCGCTTTCTCTGTCTTTTTATACACAAGGTACCTTAGATCAGAACGTTTTGGGATGTACCAAAGCACAATCCTAACGCTCCCAAAATGTATAGTCAACCTTTGATTGTATTTCCTTGGTGCTAGTATTCATGTCAAATGAATATCTTAGTATTTCTCACAATAATTGTTATATAAATGGGATACACTGTACAGCGAAGGCAAGACACATTTCAGGTATAATGTGTGTGTGGTGTATGTTATGGTTCAGAGGTGCCAGTGTCATCCACTGGCTTCCCACTTTTTCTCATCGTCCCAGGTGGCGGTACCGCCCACTTTATGAATCTCTGCGTCAGAGAATGACTTGTTTCATTTTTTATCCTCTGGGGAAGTCTTTCATCTCCAAAGAACTACATGTCGCATTAAAAGCCATAGTACATAGAATACAAATAGTCTAAAGTTACTTGGCAACACACATATATTTTATTACGTCAAGATACTCATATTTGAAATAGACGCCTTATTTTTATTCCTATTTTAAGCTGTGCGTATTACATCTACTGGCCTGTGTATTCAAGAAATTGTAATAAAGATAATGTGCTCTTCGGGAGGGCTTGAACCAGCATTACTCTTTTTATGAAAAATCAAAGGAGAAAAGAATTAACTTATTGTACAAAAGATGTTATATTTTGTAGTAGTAGAAAAACATAACATAGTTTTATCAGGTTTAAATATCTGGAAAGCATTTTAACAGAGGCTAAATGTGACAACGAGAGTCGAAGACGCACTTTATGAGCGAAAGAAGAATTTAAAAAACAAAGCAAAGTGGTGATAATTGAAGATTAAGCGGGGAACTGTTAGCAAAAGATCTGAATACGAATAAAGAAACTGGTAGATTCTAACAGACGATTTGAGAATGAGAATAATTTTCTTCAAAGATGTTATCGCCGCGAATTTTGACTGATGGCCAGAGACAACATCGACTTTACGTTTCGTTGGAGATTTTAGGTAATGGATAGTCGTTACCGGCGAAGAAACACAATGTTTTCAATACGACAAAGAGCAAAACGCCATAGCATTTTTTTGGAAGAAATGAATTCACCTAGATATCTATAAAATGTTATTATGATGTTTACACGGCTGGCCAGTTGAGGTACTTTATAAAAGATTTTCTTCTTTAGTTGTAAATTCCCCTTATAAATAGATAAAAACGAAAATTTGAACTTAAGTAGTTCTGAAAATATGAAAAGATAAAAGAAGTCCAGAGACAACAAACGGAAGCGTCTAATTTTTCCTCAAAATCTTATATAGGGTGTCCATAAAGTCCGTGTTCACTTATAAAAATTATAACTTCATATGTATTTGTGATAGAAAATAATCTGGAAAAAATGTTATAAAGTTTAATGTACCTAGTTTTAAGTATAGTTATTGAATAATTCTTTACCACAAAATTTGCAATAGTGCATGGTCATCAGCAAAAGTTACAACCCAAAATGCCAAATACAGGTGGGGGATAACAGAATCAAACAAGTCCAAGAATTTAAGTACCTAGGAAGTGTTCTAACAGAAGATGGAAAGTGCGACACAGAGATCCGAAGGCGAATTGGCATGGCAAAGGACGCGTTCTTGAAGACGAGCACACTACTAACACACAGGAAAATCTCAATAGAAACGAAGAAAAGAGTGCTAGACTGCTACGTGATGTCAGTTCTTCAATACGGCAGTGAATGCTGGACAATATCATCGAAAATGAGGACAAAACTGGAAGCGGCCGAAATGTGGTTCTACAGAAGGATGCTACGGATATCGTGGAAGCAACGATGAGGTGTTGGAAAGAATGGCAACAAAAAGGAAATTGATGCTGAGCATCAGGAAGAGACAACTGAAGTTCCTGGGACATGCAATGAGGAAGGAGAGCCTGGAGAACCTGATACTGACTGGTTAGATAGAAGGAAGGAGAGACAGAGGAAGGCAGCGGATAACATATTTGCAGGGACTGATCAGGTGGATGACGGAACGGGGGTTGCCAGGAGCAACAGGAGCAAACATACTAAGAGCCACAAGGGATAGAGAGACGTGGAGAACCATGATCGCCTACGTCCTGAAGGGACAGGGCACATAAAAGAAGAAGAAGAAGAAATATGAACTGCAAAATCGTATTACCCTTTGTATTGCTAATAATGGAGGACATATGGAAATAAATAAAATCTCAATAAAACCTTAAAACATATAAATTTACTTCTTTCTAATCCTTTTTACAAACTATTTCTATCGCAACAAATAAAGTTATAAAGTGCGCACGAACTTTATGGACACCCTGTATGTAAGCGTTCAGCATGATGATCGATTATAGTTCTATTAGATGTGGAAAGTAAAAACAATAATCAAGATAAATGTAGTAATATTCTTTTTTTTATGAATGTATTTAACTCCCGCTCAGCGTATATATGGAATGTAATTCAGTATATATATTCAATAAAATCGCCATTGGGTGAAACAACGACCTCCAGATGACTTTGGAGTTAGGTGGCAAAATGTAATGGGCTATGTGGTTGCAGAAATTATCTGATAGCCATGACTAAATTTTCCTGCGTGTTTGGCATGGCACAGAATCCTGTTGCCAAACATATTGTTTTTCAGTAACCAGCCTATTAACCCAGGGCTGCAGTACCTCCTCAAGGCACTTGATGTAGGCCTCCGTGTGGAGTCTAAGGCCCTCACTAAGACATTCAGGGATTCTTTTCGTATCATAACAATCAGAGTGAGTTTTCCGAGCTGCGGTACCTTTGTAATCTCCAGTAGATCTATCCAACTTTTTTCGAATCCTCTGCACGGTCCTCAGATTGTCACCCAAACCTCTAAAATGTTTGTATTGGAGCTACCGGCGTGAATGCCAAGCAGTACAGCATGGCGTTTCCAAACTTTTAGTGTAATACGTCATGGTGCTTCTTTTCTTACAGACGGTGCTCAACTGAGCCAATTATACTGTGCAACCGACAAAATCAAACTGAACGATGCGTATGCGCGAAATTTAAAATATAAAATGACTACAATTTGCATCCATTATCGTAAAACGTTCCATGTATAATATTTAATAGCAAAGGTGTTGGAAACATAAAGGAACATATCTAAATGAAATTTACTAGATTTCAAAAACATTAAAAAAATAAAATAAAAAATTCTAGCGTTTCTTGCTCATGCGCATGTGTATTCGTAACAATATAAACAAACTTAGTTCGATGAAGTCCTAGATATATATATATATATATATATATATCGAAAGAGAGAGAGAGAGAGAGAGAGAGAGAGAGAGAGAGAGAGAGAGAGAGAGAGAGAAAATATGAGATGTATATACCGTCTTTCTTTATTAGGCCCCTCAGAGTCACTCAGTTAAGTGTCATACCTGAAACACGCTTGGGCGATCATGTCTCGGAAGAGACACAACTGACTGGGCAGAAGATATCCCGCAGAAGGTTGCCATTGCTTTCTGCAGTAGACTGGTTGCCAGCCAAGGCTATAGAACCCAAGCTGTTCTGTTATTTAACAGATAACTGGAAGGAAGAGACGGATTAATACCTTTCCCAAGGGTATTTGCGCGTAAGTGGAATTCGAACTCGGCTTCCCGATTTCTCGTTCCGAGCCGATATCCACTGCACCACAACGCCATCAGAGTATGTATGTGATTGAACCTCTAGTTATTCACTAAATGATTGATCTGGATTGAATGTTCAAACTATGTGATTATATTAACTACAAAATTTGGCACATTGACATGAAAGAAAATTATGTTGAAAAATAAATATAAAGTTTCGCATATCAGAAGTATAAAAGAAGAAACTGTTAGCTTAGAACTTACAGTTACAACTAACCCTTTCAACTGTAAAATGATGACCTTGCTACTTTTCAAATTCATACAGTCTAGGTGGCAAAGCGGAAATTACCATGAAAATATCTACGGAAAAGGCACATAGAAGCTACATTACGGCGATTGGGGAGTCGTGAGTCGTGGGTGCCAGACAGTTTTTCTCAAAACTGCTGATTTGCTAGGACTTCCACGGATAACCATCTTTAGGCTTTACAGAGGATGGCCAGAAAAAGAAAAAGAAATGATTCCAGAGAGTAGCGATTATGTGGGATAAAATTCCTTCTTGATCAAATAGTTCGAAAGAGGATAGTCAGGCTGACAGAAAGATAGCAGTTTTCAATAAGCACTGTTTACGACGAAGGCATACAAAATGGTATCTCTGGATGCGCAACACATCGAGCAACACATCGAGCCTTCAAGCAGATGAGCTACAGCAGTAGACGACCACGCTGTCAGGTAAGAACAAGAAACCGTTGATATAGTTCACTAAAGATAACAAAAATTGAACAATAGAAAACAGTTTCCTGTTTTGACGAGTCTTGATTCCTGTTGAGACACTTGAATTGTAAGATTGGAATTTGACATAAACTATATGAAAATATGAATTGATCATGCCATATATAAACGGTCTGGTATTAGTGCAATGGTAAGGGGAATATTTTCTTAGCATCCAATGGGTTTCTTGGTACCAATAAATGCTTGTTTAAATGCCACAACCTTGATAGGTATTTTCTCAATTTATGACTACGGTGAACCCATTCTTTGGCGGCTAGCAGGACAACACACCGTCGCATGAATAAAAAATAGCGGCGGGTTGGTTCATGGAACAGTGCAATGAGCTTTCGATTAAAGGGCTCCAAACCACAGTATCAACATCCCTTTGGGATGTGGAGGAAAGTGAGATTCAACTCTAGATAATTGCGGAATGTCATATCAAACAGCAAGATCCCAAATCTCGAAAGAATGCTTCCAGAATATGCCTAGAGGAAGTGAGGTAATTCTAAAGGCAAATGGGGTTTCAACTTGGTAGAAGAATGCAGCTAATAAGGTGACCGGCTAGTGTATATAAATAGCAAAACCACATTTATTTGACACCAAACTTTTATGTATCAATTTTAAAAAAAATAATTAAACAAGAAAATTAAACAGAAAAAAAATTATTATTCAGGAGAGAGAAGAATAAAAAACATGAATTTAGAGGATAGAACATAAAGACTGACATGCGTACCTAGACGTGATGTAATGGTTAACAAGCTTGTCTCACTAACACAGTAATATTGTGTAGTAAGTTTGATCCTATACTTTTCGGCCTCGTGACACATCTGAGCTAAGCTTGGAAAATAACTATAACGATATATTGCGATAACAATATTAAATTGCATTTAATATATTTCAGGATTAAAGTTGACCTAAAAGAAAGAAGCCAGAAAAGAGGTGATATTCTAAGCACAGCTTAGTTGTGGCACAAGGTCAAAAGTATTGAACACCCAGTGAAGATTTAATAATTCTAGCGAGACAAGCCAGTACACTAACTCGAGGTGGAGCACCCCGAGGTGGTATAATGGTTAGCAAGCTTGTCTCGCTATAACTATTGCAATTGAGTAGTGAGTTCGATCCTCACTGGGTATCCCATACTTTCGGCCTTGTGCCACCTCTTAGCTGCTCTTAAAAAATCACTCCTTGATCACGTCGAGGTGATCCAGGAGCAGAAAGAGAGAAGTGCGAGCGAAAATCGTGTTATATCTGCGCATATAACCGCATATGGTAATACAACCGACTTTTTATATACTTAATTTTCAGTATTCCGAGTAGACATACACATAAAGTTTGAGCCTCATATATTACATAACCTCCCCAGTTAAAACGAGTCCGATTCTAAACAGACAAAAGATATACGGATGTTTATTCATTGAATGTGTACATTCATTTGTTCTGCTAAGATCAGCCTCGTTTTTGCAATTTTTCTTTTTAGTTTTCTTTTCCTGGCTTTGTATGACTTAATTGATTAGTCGTATAGATGCTCGGAAGAAGGTGTGCTTGTTCCTAGATTCTAAATGCAGGTCAGGATTGGTAGTTACGGCTAGAGCTGTTTCATCTTCATGCGGATGCGTCTCTTGTAACGTCAAAGTTAAGTCAGTCACATCAAAGGAAAGTGAACATCACAAAACATAACAGGAAATAGATGACTAACTGTTTCGGAGTAACAATAAAAAAAAGTCCAACGGGAAAGAGATAGATAGACAGACAACGCAAATAAAACGAGAAAGAGAAAAAGAATGAGAGGAAAAATGGCGGAAGAAAAGAGAAATATTACATTAAAAGAAAGACACGACGAAAGAGAATGACGGAGAGAAAAAGGAGAGAAATAGCGGCAGAAATGATAAATAAAGAGAAACAGAGAGTTTGAGAAAGAGAAAGTGAGAGATTGCGAGAGAGAGAGAGAGAGAGAGAAAGAGAGAGAGAGAGTGAGCAGAGGAATAGAAGAAGAAAAAGAAAAGTCAGAAGAGAACAACATTGAAACAAAGAAAAAAACATTGCTAAATCTTAAATTGAAAAAAAGAAGGAAAAGAAAAGGAGAGAGACAGAGTAAAAGATATACAGTAGAAGAAACGAGGAATACAAAAATAAACGCGAGAAGGAGATGAATAGAAAGGGAAGAAAATGGGAGAGGGCAACAGAGAGAGAGACAGAGAGAGAGAGAGAAAGAGGGAGAGAGAGACAGAAAAAGAGATGAAGGCAGAGAACAGATTTAAAACAATAAAGAAAAGACGGCCAAATCTTAAATTGAAAGAGAAAGAGAATATAAGATAGACGGAAAAGAAAAGAAAGTGACAGAGAGAGAGAGAGAGAGAGAGAGAGAGAGAGAGAGAGAGAGAGAGAGAGAGAGACCGAAACGAGAAAAAAGAAAGAAAGAGAGTGAAACAGAGAGAGTAAAATAGAGAGATAGAGGAGGAAGTTGGAGAGAAAAGAAAAAAGAAGTAAAAGAGGAAAAAGAAGAAGTTAAAGAGAATCAATATTAAAAAGTACGAAATATTAGGATCAATATACATAATGTCCTTTGATCATTTTCAGAGTAAAACGATCGAGGTGGAAAGCAGAGTTATGAAGCTTACATGGCGATTACATTAGTATTTCTACATAAGCGACAGACAGAAAGTTAGAGAAACAAACAACATGAGTAAATATAAGAAAATAAAAAGTAAAAACTAATGAGAATTTTCACAAAAATGCGGCGAATCGAAAATTCTCTGACAAATTTTCTTTTTCGTTTTGCTTTTGACAGAAGCTACAACAGAAAGCCCATGAATGATTTGTCTAGGTAAGTAAAAACTGACAAAATATTAGAACTACATACCAGTAAGAATTGATCCATTTCCCCAAATTTCCAATATATCTTTAACCTAATAGTATTCTGACTGTTATAAGAAGAACAAAAGTAGCTTAACTTTTTAAAAATGCAAATAATGGAAGATGTGATTCTGATCGCATCAACAAAATGTATTTTTAAAAAATCTTCATAACATTTTACACTGGAAATGACCTAATCTTATTAACAAGTTTGAGCGTGTTCATTTTTTTGTAGGGAAAGTGTCCGCAAGAACTTTCATCTCTCTGTTGCGTGCACGAGCGTGTAAAGTTTCACAAAAATGCCTTTCCATAAAACCTTCTGAATTACATGATTTGTTTCTAAGCCAAGAATGTACCAACTAAAACAAAGAATTCTTGCTCTTCGTCTGTAATACCGATGCAAAACAGAAGGCTTTTTTTTATAAGACACTTAGTGCTTCTCTTTTGATTGAGGAACAAGTTAGAGTTCGTGTCAAGATATACAACGGCTACTGTAAAATTCTCGATCGGACCAACTTCCTAAAATCTGACCAAATGAATAAAAATATACTGATCGTTATGTTGTCAATGTATTTTTTATGTTGTTTTGGTATTGCCAAATTATATGATTATATGCTTAAAACCTATAGATAATAATCTGGATTTCACAAACGATGTAAACCAAAACACACCCAGACACAGGAACAAATTTGAGAGCAACGGTAAGAAACAACATGGTATCCACAGTAAAGATAAAACATACGTGACTGAAGGGAATTAACAATGGCTAGCTGAGAACCATTTACAAGTAAGATCTGGACTATGAACACGGACATCTCTCGACTAAGACTTCGACTTAAACTACAAAGATTTTTCAAACCTGTAGAATATTGTGAGATTATCACTTGCTGGAACGTCTGTCGCACTATAGAGGTAAATGAACTCAGGAGGTTCTTCTTTCATGCAGGTTATGCCTTATTTTGTCTGCGATATTTAGCAAGAGTGCAAGATCATGCTGAATGTTTTTATTTGCTTTTTTGCTCGCAACCTATAGGCCAAATTGCTGGTGCATTTGTGCGGGATAACATAGGCTACAATTCTTGCTAGCGTCTGTGGTTTATGAAGAGAATGTTTCCAGCGAATTCTGCTACCATTCCTGAAGTATTAAAACGCTGTTGTTGTCAAGCAGAATGATGACTGTCCCCATGATACCCACGATACTCCACATCATAAGCAAAATTTTCAAAAACATGTTCTGTCGCCATATTTGCATTAAATATATAGGGTATTCATAATGTCTCAGTACCATTAACAGTATGTATTGCTCAGAAGCCATATGACATAAAGTATTGCAGTTTTTTTTTTGTTAAGATGCATATCTCTTCAAGTTTACAGTCACAGCTTTCAATGATGTTAGTAAACTTCTTGATGCATATATTTCCCTGGAAGATGGGTTGGCCATGACGGACTAATCGCATGGCCACCTCGCTCTACTTATCTTATAACCTTGGGTTTTTTCCTTTGGGGGTACCTCAAGGATCGTGTCTAACACATTTCTGTTCAGGATCTTACCACACTTCGTAGACACATTGTTAAAGTTGTCCAAACAGTTGGCGTTGATATACTGCAGCGCGTATGGAGGGAGATGGAATATCTTCTTAACATTGTGAGGTCAATTAGAGGTGCACATGTGGAATGCAGTCAATGAAAACTCTGAATGTACACTTGAGATGTACAACATTTTACAAAAAACTGCAATACTGTATGTTATACGGATTCTCAGTAATAAATACTTGTAATAGTCAGTCAGTTAAGTGCCATACGTGACACACGCTTGGGCGATCATGTCTCGAAAGAGACATGACTGACTGGGCAGAAGATTATCCTGCAGTAGGTTGCCATTGCTTTCTGCGGTAGACTGGTTGCCGACCAAGGCTATAGAACCCAATCTGTCCTGCTATTTAACCCATAACTGGAAGGAAGAGACGGATTAATATCTTTCCCAAGGGTATTTGCGCGTAAGTGAATACAATGGATTCAACTGGAATTCGAACTCGGCTCCCCGGTTTCTCGTTCCGAGCCGATATCCACTGGACCACAACGCACATTGGGACTTTATGAACACTCTGTATTTTGGTCAATTTTTGGTCACGTATTTTGCATGACCTGAGAACAACTTAGTAACACCTACATATTGATTTTCATACCAGAAAGTCTTTAGCAGTGGATTAAAAAAATTTTGAAATATACGCACTTTCTTATTTGCCTATATTTCTGAGGTGAGGTAGTATTTACAGTATTTACATTATTCGGACTATTGTCTTCATCTTTGTTTCCTTTTGTACGACGTTTCGGCCGTTGTACGCTCCAATTTTCTCCGAACTCTTTATTACAATCACTGTGGCATATCATACTCATAAAGCCTCGATTGGAAGTCATGAGTTATCTCCCTCTAACCATGCAAGTTACTTGTTCACCACTGCTGTAGCCTGGTATTGAACACACGAAAGAGTCAAGTCAGGAACTAACCAACGTTTATATACATTGGGCCATGTGTCCTTAAGGACATGAGTGCAATAAAGATAAAGACAATAGTCTGATTAATGTAAATACTGTATATATATTATTTTTACATTGATCCTTCTGTATAAGGTTCGAGAGCCACTCGAAGTAGTGCTTTACTAAGTAATAGGTGAAGTCTATATGGATATGTGGGGAAGATAACGGTTAAAACGAAACTTGAACCTGTTAAAACTATAGTGATCGGGAAAGCATCTTTTGTAAAGTCAAGTCTTCAAAACAGGGGTTTGTGTGAAGTTTTAAAAAATTATACTTTAAAGAAAAGTATCCACGGAAATAAATGAAAATACAAGAAAGTGATCAGACTTGCAGAACTAAAATCTGATGACAATATTCTCTAAACATAATAACAAAGGAAAAATATTTTCCATTGTGCCGTTTTATTATATATAGATGAAGAACTAGTCATCAATGTTATTCACAGTAAGACCCCGTGCTATAAAAAGGAGTGTGCGGTAGTCGTAACGTTCATCGGTGCAATAAATGGAAGCCGAGTTCAAATTCCGGGTCAATTTGCTGCTTTCACTTTTGCATAAATGTTTTTTTTTTGGAAAAGAGCATGAAACCATTTTCTTTACATTTCAGGTATGGGTAAATTAGCAGACGGAACTGAGTTCCAAACTATAAAGAAAGCAACGGGAAATCGCTCGATTACATTTCCCGAGAATGCATGCTAATTAGCATAAAATATAAAAGACCTGTGCAGGTGAACGATCACCTACAGCTTGAAACCTACGTATAAAGAAGTATAAAAGTTATCGGAGGTAAAGAATATATTGCATTGAATAGCTTACGATTTTTGAGTTTGGATTAAATTTTGAATGTACCATTATATAAACATTGTTACAATTTGTTATGAAATAAATCAATAGAATATTTCATTTTATTGTGGGGTTAAAAGTTATCATATTTCGGGGCTTCAAGATGGACGTCCTGAATAGCAAAAAATGTTAAGAAAAAAAAACAATTTGAAAAATAATTCATAAAAGAAATAGCTTTCGATCTATTTTAATTATTTGACATCTGACTACTTATATAACTCTTTCTGAAATATTTTATCTATCTATCTATCTATCTATCTATCTATCTATCTATCTATCTATCTATCTATCTATCTATCTATTTTAATCTTTTGATATATATCTATGTGTGTAACTCTTTCTGATATTTTATCTATCTATCTATCTATCTATCTATCTATCTATCTATCTATCTATTTTAATCTTTTGATATATATCTATGTGTGTAACTCTTTCTGATATTTTATCTATCTATCTATCTATCTATCTATCTATCTATCTATCTATCTATCTATCTATTTTAATCTTTTGATATATATCTATGTGTGTAACTCTTTCTGATATTTTATCTATCTATCTATCTATCTATCTATCTATCTATCTATCTATTTTAATCTTTTGATATATATCTATGTGTGTAACTCTTTCTGGATATTTTATCTATCTATCTATCTATCTATCTATCTATCTATCTATCTATTTTAATCTTTTGATATATATCTATGTGTGTAACTCTTTCTGATATTTCTTTTATCTATCTATCTATCTATCTATCTATCTATCTATCTATCTATCTATCTATCTATCTATCTATTTTAATCTTTTGATATATATCTATGTGTGTAACTCTTTCTGATATTTTATCTATCTATCTATCTATCTATCTATCTATCTATCTATCTATCTATCTATCTATCTATTTTAATCTTTTGATATATATCTATGTGTGTAACTCTTTCTGATATTTTATCTATCTATCTATCTATCTATCTATCTATCTATCTATCTATTTTAATCTTTTAATATATATCTATGTGTGTAACTCTTTCTGATATTTTATCTATCTATCTATCTATCTATCTATCTATTTTAATCTTTTGATATATATCTATGTGTGTAACTCTTTCTGATATTTTATCTATCTATCTATCTATCTATCTATTTTAATCTTTTGATATATATCTATGTGTGTAACTCTTTCTGATATTTTATCTATCTATCTATCTATCTATCTATCTATCTATCTATTTTAATCTTTTGATATGTATCTATGTGTGTAACTCTTTTTCTGATATTTTATCTATCTATCTATCTATCTATCTATCTATCTATCTATCTATTTTAATCTTTTGATATATATCTATGTAACTCTTTCTTGATATTTTATCTATCTATCTATCTATCTATCTATCTATCTATCTATCTATCTATTTTAATCTTTTGATATATATATCTATGTGTGTAACTCTTTCTTATATTTTATCTATCTATCTATCTATCTATCTATCTATTTTAATCTTTTGATATATATCTATGTGTGTAACTCTTTCTGATATTTTATCTATCTATCTATCTATCTATTTTAATCTTTTATATATCTATGTGTGTAACTCTTTCTGATATTTTATCTATCTATCTATCTATTTTAATCTTTATATATCTATGTGTAAATCTTTCTGATATTTTATCTATCTATCTATCTATCTATCTATCTATTTTAATCTTTTATATATCTATGTGTGTAACTCTTTCTGATATTTTATCTATCTATCTATCTATCTATTTTAATCTTTTATATATCTATGTGTGTAACTCTTTTTCTGATATTTTATCTATCTATCTATCTATCTATCTATCTATCTATCTATTTTAATCTTTTTTATATATCTATGTGTGTAACTCTTTCTGATATTTTATCTATCTATCTATCTATCTATCTATCTATCTATTTTAATCTTTTATATATCTATGTGTGTAACTCTTTTTCTTGATATTTTTATCTATCTATCTATCTATCTATCTATCTATCTCATTTTAGTAATTTCATCTATCTATCTATCCATCTATCTATCTATCTATCTATCTCATTTTGTTTCATCTATCTATCTATCTATCTATCTATCTATCTTATTTTAGTAATTTCATCTATCTATCTATCTATCTATCTATCTATCTTATTTAGTAATTTCATCTATCTATCTATCTATCTATCTATCTATCTATCTATCTATCTATCTATCTCATTTTAGTAATTTCATCTATCTATCTATCTATCTATCTATCTATCTATCTATCTATCTGAATCTTTTGACATCTGTCTATCTATACACCTCATTTTAGTAATTTAATCTATTTATCTATCTATTTTAATCTTTTGATATATATCTATGTGTTTAACTCTTTCTGATATTTTATCTAACTATCTATCTATCTATCTATCTATCTATAACATTTGACATCTGTCTACCTATGAAATCTTCTTGATAATTTTATCTATCTATCTATCTATCTATCTATCTATAACATTTGACATCTGTCTACCTATGAAATCTTCTTTGATAATTTTATCTATCTATCTATCTATCTATCTATCTATCTATCTATCTATCTATCTATCTATCTATTTTAATCTTTTGATATGTATCTATGTGTGTAACTCTTTCTGATATTTTATCTATCTATTTATCTATCTATCTATCTATCTCATTTTAGTAATTTCATCTATCTATCTATCTCATTTTAGTAATTTCATCTATCTATCTATCTATCTAAATATATGTTTATGTGTATAACTCTTTCTGATATTTTATCTATCTATCTATCTATCTATCTATCTATCTATCTATCTATCTATCTATCTATCTATCTATCTGAATCTTTACACCTCTGTCTCTCTATATAAAACTATGAAATCTTCTTTGATAAATTTATCTATCTATCTATCTATCTATCTATCTATCTATCTATCTATCTATCTATCTATCTATCTATCTATCTGAATCTTTACACCTCTGTCTCTATAAAACTATGAAATCTTCTTTGATAAATCTATCTATCTATCTATCTATCTATCTATCTATCTATCTATCTATCTATTTTAATCTTTTATATATCTATGTGTGTAACTCTTTCTGATATTTTATCTATCTATCTATCTATCTATCTATCTATCTATCTATCTATTTTAATCTTTTATATATCTATGTGTGTAACTCTTTCGATATTTTATCTATCTATCTATCTATCTATCTATCTATCTATCTATCTATCTCATTTTAGTAATTTCATCTATCTATCTATCCATCTATCTATCTATCTATCTCATTTTAGTAATTTCATCTATCTATCTATCTATCTATCTATCTATCTATCTCATTTTAGGTACTCTATCTATCTATCTATCTATCTATCTATCTATCTATCTATCTATCTATCTATCTATCTCATTTAGTAATTTCATCTATCTATCTATCTATCTATCTATCTATCTATCTGAATCTTTTGACATCTGTCTATCTATACACCTCATTTTAGTAATTTAATCTATTTATCTATCTATTTTAATCTTTTGATATATATCTATGTGTTTAACTCTTTCTTGATATTTTATCTAACTATCTATCTATCTATCTATCTATCTATAACATTTGACATCTGTCTACCTATGAAATCTTCTTTGATAATTTTATCTATCTATCTATCTATCTATCTATCTATAACATTTGACATCTGTCTACCTATGAAATCTTCTTTGATAATTTTATCTATCTATCTATCTATCTATCTATCTATCTATCTATCTATCTATCTATTTTAATCTTTTGATATGTATCTATGTGTGTAACTCTTTCTGATATTTTATCTATCTATTTATCTATCTATCTATCTATCTCATTTTAGTAATTTCATCTATCTATCTATCTATCTCATTTTAGTAATTTCATCTATCTATCTATCTATCTATCTATCTAAATATATGTTTATGTGTATAACTCTTTCTGATATTTTATCTATCTATCTATCTATCTATCTATCTATCTATCTATCTATCTATCTATCTATCTATCTATCTATCTATCTGAATCTTTACACCTCTGTCTCTCTATAAAACTATGAAATCTTCTTGATAAATTTTCTATCTATCTATCTATCTATCTATCTATCTATCTATCTATCTATCTATCTATCTATCTGAATCTTACACCTCTGTCTCTCTATAAAACTATGAAATCTTCTTTGATAAATTTATCTATCTATCTATCTATCTATCTATCTATCTATCTATCTATCTATCTATCTATTTTAATCTTTTGATATATATCTCTGTGTATAACTCTTTCTGATATTTTTATCTATTTTAATAGATAGACAGATGTCAAAAGATTCTATCTATCTATCTATCTATCTATCTATCTATCTATCTATCTATCTAACGAAAAATATAATTTTGTATTGATGCTCTAAACAATATATATTTTGTGAATATATGTACTTGGGTAGACATCTATCCTTTCAATCATTGTTTGAGTAGAAAAACTAGTTTATTTTGTAAACACTAGAAGTAAAAACTTATCAGACAGGCGTAGCTATTGATAACGTCTAATAAAAAAAAATAATGTCGGATTAAAAAATACATTAATTCCTTAGATGTATCTACAGTTACACGGCTCCTACGAAAGTATAACATCTTATTTCCCAATTATCAAACTCCACATACACTTCTGACAAAACCATACTGATAAAAATCTTAACTTAATAAAATAAAGATGTATAATCATTTTATGTAGTGAGTCCCAATGCTTTGCACTCTAGTGTGCGTATATACAGAGTACGATGAATTAATTGACATCGAAATTACGCAAAAATGAAAACAACACTGACACCTTGTTTTAACAGTTATAATTAGCAAAATTACACAAAATTATCATGAAATTCTAAAGAATAAATTTATTGAATAAAAATGATATTGGCTTCAGTCACTGTCTCCAGACGCCTTTGGTATCTCTTGTAACTCTTCTAGACTGTCTCCTTGTTAAAGTTGGTGAATTTCTGCCATAATCCTTGACTTTAATTCAATTTAGTTCAATTCAATTCAAATCAAACACTCTGAAATATTCGTATTAGAACTTCTTACGTGAATGCAAAGCAGTACGATATGTAATTTCTAATTTTCTGGCCGAGTGAATTGCATCAGGGTGCTCTTTTTATCACAAACGTTGCCCAACTGAACCTACCATATTGTGCAATCAGAAACATGAGCGAAATTTAAAATATAGAATGGCGACAATTTAAACATCGCACTATATATATATATATTAATCGAGTTCACTCTGTCTAAGGCAGTAAAGCCACTAAGACACAAGGGGTTACTTGGCGTGGAAAAATTGGGAACAGAAACAGTAATTCGCGGGAAGAGGAAATAATAATCAGGAGGACAGTAGATAGCGATTGACACTGTATTTACATTTTTGCAGATTACAGTTGGCTGGAAAACATGTAACACATAGCGATAAGTGTGAAAAAAGAAACCATTGGCATAGAATTTAGAGTTACATTTAACCTTGAGCAGTTTCCGTGCAAGGAAACTTATACAGAGTAGGAAAAAATAGCTTTTTGCTTCAGCGCACAACGACGAGAAATTAGAACCATCTTGCTGTAATTTTTTTCTTTGCTGTATGTAAAAAAACAAACCCCAGATATTCTTAAATACGGAAGAATTATTAGCCTAAGTAGTAAATATACAAGAACGGCACAAGCAGCAGCAACAAAGGCAACAATAACAGCAACAACAGCATTTGCTGGAAATCCAGAAATGACAAATGTTAATTGAAATAATTAAGAGAAAATCGAACAATTCTTTAATTTCTTTCACTCTCGAATGGCTGAATTCACATTTTTTTAAAAATCATTTCACCCCGAGCAAGGCGGAAATGCCACTGATGTGCAGGGGGCTACATAAATGTAAAAAGATTAATTAGAAAAGAGTGAGGAGTACAAACTAGTTAGAAAGGAACAATAGAAAGCTGAGAAAGCAGGTGCGATGACAGATACATAGGTGGAGAGAAAGGGAAGGTTATACGGGGGTGGGGAGAGAGCTAGAGTCCAGTGGTTAGTAGATGAGTATTGACTTTGCATTTAAATTTCTGGAGGTTGTAGCCATCAGGAAAGCAAGAATACGGGAGCGAGTTCCACAGGCGGGAAGTGCGAGAGAAGAAGCTGCAGGAGTAGAACTGTCGTCTGCATTTGGCTAACCTGACTGTGAATGGGTGGGACCCAGTTTCCAGTCTGGTTGCACGAGTAAACACCCGTTGAGGAGGCATCAGTGACTTAAGTTCGTCTGAGCAGAAGCCATGAAAGTATTTATAGAACAGACAAAGGGAGGCCACATTTCGACGATGGGGAAGTGGCTTACAATTCAAATGATGAAATTACCGTTTCTGCTTATTTTAGAAGACAGGAGAAAGTTTACAGAGAATAATGTAGTGATTGGGAAGACGAAAAATAAAGAAGACTTCTGTTGAAAACGTTAGCGCCAGTAAATCATGAAAAATACTGTAGTTTTGTACGACTGAGAAAACCAGAAAAATTACTTTGAAGAAACGGTAAATATTGGAAATACATGAATCTGACGGAAAAAGAAGATGAAGATTTGTAATCATTAACAAGGCGTGTGAAAAATACAAGTTAAACGAGATGACTCCGGATATGTTTACAGGATTATTTTTAATTCAACGGTTAACTGCGAAAATAGACGCAGAAATAAGTGATAGAATCTTTAGGAAACTGGAACAGAATAAAAGACTAACACCACAATAAATATCGGACCAATGTCAGAGAATCCTAAATCTGAGTCCCGATACGGAGGAAATTGAAGACAAAGAATGCACATATATTAAAGCCAAAGAAAATGTAGGAAAGAAAGTTAATCCATGTTTCAGATGTAGAATGTTAAATCTCGGAAACGACTGTCTCTTTAAAAAATTCAAGTGTAGAAAAGTTGGACATAAAAGTTACGTTGTAAAACTGAACAAAATTCTCAGAAAAATTTCATACAGACGGAAGAATTATTACAAATAACTAAACAAAATTTGTGTGTGTGAAAATTAATAATATGGATGTAAAAATGCAGCTGAACACTGGCAGTGATATCACAATAATCAACGGTGAGACATGGAAAGCAAACAGAAACCTTACATTTAAAAGAGCTTCGAAAATCGCACGTGGTGTGTCAGGTGAGAAATTATTTGTTATCGGTGAAATGATTTGCAACCTTTCATTTCGCAACATCTATGTAAAAACTAAGGACTATGTATGAAAAATACAACAAAATTATTTTGATGACTGGATGGGATTATTTGAGTTATGGGATTTACCGATAAATATTGATTGCAAAAATTCCAGTGGATAAATGACCAGTTTAAACAAAAGTTTGTGAAAATTTAAAGGAAGAATTTAAAAAAAAAAATTACGGATGTTTTGTCGGATGATTTGGATCGGTGTTTCAAAGTCAAAGCAAAATTTTAAGTAAATAAATAAAAATGGTCGACGCCAATATTTACTCCGAAACATAAAGTAGTGTTCACAATCTTAGATCAAGTCAACGATGAATCAGAGTTGAAAAAATGGGTGTAATTGAAAAACAATGACCATTTTTATTTAAAGAAAAATTGACTAACTGTACGTAAAGAAAAACATAATAAAATACGTGTTTTTGCTGATCTTTCGGCTCGGTTAAACAGGTATTTAAATAAAATGAATACATATTAAACAGGTATTTAGAATAAAATAAATACATATTACCAAGTACAGAGGAAATTTTTGCAAAATTAAGCGCTGGACAAAATTCTTTTGAAGCTTGATCTTTCTGAGGCGTATTTGTAAATACAAATTGAAGAAGGATGTTCCGGGTTATTAACGATAAATACCCAAAGGTGATTGTATAAGTTCACCGAGTTCTTTTTGGGATAAAAGTGGTTACAGCCATATTTCAACAATTTCATTATGCTTGCAGATTGTGATTTCACAGGTGCTTATCTGAATAATATATTGATTAATAGTCTATGTAAGGAACAACATATAGACAACTTTATTGAAATTTGTAAGTGCAAAAAGCCTCCATGGTTACAGTGCATTCCTGACATGAACTGTTTGCAAGATATCACGTTGAATACACCGGTTCTCGTTCGATCACCGAAGTTAAGCAACGCTGAGCCTGGTCAGTACTTAAATGGGTGACCACTTGGGAATACTAGGCGCTGTAAGCGTTCAGTGAGGGATGTGCGTTGTGGTGCAGTGGATATCGGCTTGGAAAGAGAAATCGGTAAACCGAGTTCGAATTCCAGTTGAGTACCCTGCATTCACTTGAGCACTGGTACCCTTGGGAAAGGTATTAATCCGTCACTTCCCTCCAGTTATGGGTTAAATAACAGGATGGGGCCTGGAGGCAACCCATCTAGTGTTGGTGTCACAATAAAAACACCCTTGGTAGCCCTGGAGAAGCATCAAGTATTTAGCTATTTGACAAGATTATGAATTTCACTGCAAAACTGCGCCAGGGTTCCAAATGCACAGGGAATACTGGAAGAGTGTAGTGAGTTCTATCTCGGCCGAGGCCGCAAGACGACTCGATTCATAGTCTTGGATAACTTCACACAATTTACTGCTTTCGAATTTAAAGAATTTTTTAAAATGTTCTCGATGGAATATATTTCTACCCCGTCAACAAGGTCAAACGGACAATCTGAATGGTTTGTGGGTACTTTTAAGAGAGTTTTGGAAAAAAGCAAGCAATGAAAAATGAGTTAAGAAATACTACAAAAATTCTTGAGAGTATAACGCTGAATAGAGAGGCATGTCATCGGCAGAACTGATGTTTGAAAAAAAATTAACTAGTGTTTGACAAGTTGTATTAAGTAAAAAAAAAAACAATAATAACGGATAACAAAAAAGATCCCAAAATTTTCAAACTGGGCGGAAAAGTGTTTTTTCAGGATATATAAAAATGAAAAAGAAATATGGAAAGACGGTGTAATAAGTTCACGAACTGGAGAAATAGTTTATACGGCGAAAGGAAAAAATGGGAACATAAGAGACATTGGAATCCGTTAAAAATGTTCGTAAGGTAGAAAGAAAGAACATATGCATGTGTTATATAGCGACAAACAACAAACACGCATATATATAAAAATATGAGTTATATTTTTATTGATGACGATGAACCGTGTAGCCTAGGATACAGAGAGTTGAGGGAGCGCTCTTCCAAGGGTTGACGGGAGTGTCTCTCTTCACCGGCCGATCTCTGTCGGTGCTACTCTGGTCTGGTCTGTCCGGACTGTCTGGTGAATTCGGGCGCCGAGGTCTTTTTTATAATCTCCAAACCGGGATTTTTTCTTCCGGTTTTTTGCCTCGCCCACGCACGCCCACGTAATTCTCAGAGACACCTGTTCTGTTTGCCTCTTGTAGCCATTTCCGCTACTGCCGGAAATAAGGTCAAACAAACATCCGTTCCTTTCAACGACCGGAAACGCCCCCGCTTGCATCCCTTCCTCGGGTGGGGCCAGATTATTATATTACACACGATCTGGTTGATATCTTTGACATAACAGCATCCAATGAATTCGTTGAACGTAGAATTATACGAACACCCCCCCCCCAAAAAAAAACAAAACAAAACAAAAAAACAAAAAACAAAAAACAAAAAAACAAACTAGTGGCTGACCTGACCGAAAACGAAATAAATACAAAGTTCAGTATGTATCGAACTCACCAGAAAGAATAGGTGTGAATACTAAGAAATAAAATATAATATTTAGAAAAATCAAAAAATCAAAAGGTGGGTGGATGTTGTGGTGCTAATAAGATACCGCCGGTAACACAAATGAACTGAGCAAGACATTAAATAAAGAGCTTAAAGAGTGATCAGGGGCAGTTCTGATAGCATGTTCGTTAGAGTACCGTTAGAATCAATCGAGACATAATAATGTAAGTAATTTGTAGCGAGTTATAACAGATCATGAAAAATTGTGTTGGGAAAAATGCTTATTCTGTGATGAATATATAGAAAAAATGAATTGGCCATCTGATATAAGGCTGCACGATATTAACATCAACTGAATATATCAATCGGCATCACAGAGTAGGCAGATACCTATAATGAAAATTCTGCAATTTGTATGGAAAGAAACATAAAAAACTGCTATGAACACCACCCATACACGTTTACAGACATAGGACTTGTGGCAATTTTATAAGGCTTTAGATACACTCAGAATAATCGAAGTTAATTGCCCAAACATAATGATCAAAGGCCACAAGAACAGAATGTGCTTTCTGATTGAAGTGGCAGTTTATGTATCATTAAGTGTAATGTATCATTGAAGATTTTCTAAAGACTATTAAACACAATGATGTTTAAGTGGAAATTTAAAAAAATGTGGCATGCAAAGACATCTATAATTCCAGTTGGAGCCCTAAGTTTGATTGGAAATGGTTCCGATAGACTCATTAAGGGATCCTTGGCAACCCATGCTTTAATAAAAAAATACAACAAACTGTTCTTAGATATACAACTTACACTTTTTTCTTCTTCTATGTGGCACGTAGTTTTAGAACCTTGGCGATCATGGCCCTCCACGTCTCCCTATTAGCGTGGCTCTTAGCATGCTTTTTTCTGTTACGCCTCCTAAACCCGCTTTGCTATCCACTTGCTCAGGCCAATCAAGTATGTTACCCGCTGCCTTCTCCTGTTTCTCTTTCCCTTTATCTGACCTGTGTGTATCAGATTCTCCAAACCCTCTTTTCCTCATTACATGTCCAAGGAAATTTAGCTGCTTTTTCCTGGTGCTCAGTATTAGTTTGTTTTCGTTTCCATTCTTTCTAAAACTTCATCATTGCTCACATGCTTGACCTGATATCCGCAGCATCCTTCTGTAAAACCACATTTCATTTGCTTCAAGTTTTCCTTCATCTTTGATTATAACTTCCAGCATTCGCTGCCATTTTGAAGAACTGACATCACATAGCAATCCAGTTCTTTCTTTTTTGTTTCTAGCAAAATTTTCTTGTGTCTCTTAATACTCTGCTTAGCTTCTGGAATGCGTTCTTCGCCATGCCAATTCGCCTTCGGATCTCAATTTCGCACTTTCCGTCTTTTGATTTCCTTTTGGACAACGTTGTTTGCTTATGTCACTAGCACTTCGTTTAGCGTGTCCCATTTCGAGCTTCCGTTTCCCATTTTCCTTCGTATTTGTTTCTCACACTGTCAGTATATTTTTTTCTGCAGGTTGAGATCATTCACGAGTGTGTTGTATTGCAGTCTGGGTGCTGCACTAGGCTTCTTCATTATCCGAAGTTTAACCCTTAGTTTACAGATGACTGGGTGGTGGACGCTTCCACAGTCAGCACTTGGATAGATTTTGCATCGAACAACTGCGTTCTTGAATCTCCTGTTTATAGTTACGCAATCAATTTTTTTTTGTTGTGTCGCTTCCTGGGTGTCTCCTTGTCCATAGGCGTCTTGGGTATTCTAGAAACCAGGTGTTGCTTATTACCTGGTCATTCGCCTTTTGCTATTTTTTCATATTTCACATCTTTCACCTCGGTCGTTGCGGATTCCTAATCCAAAATTGCCAGTTGTCTCCCCTTCTCTTTCCATACTTTGGCATTCAAGTCTCCAATAGTGATTCTAATTTCTCGGGTTTTACACTGAGCCTTGGCATTGTCAATAGTGGAGTAGTTGGTGCATAAACTACTATAATAGCTATGTTGAAGAGTTTCCCTTTCAGTTTTACCAAGAGGACTCTTTGGTATAATTGTCAGTATCCCAGAAGGCATTTCTTCATTTCTTCGTCCAGTATTAATCCAATTCTCTTTTCATTATTTTTACCTTCTGCCTATGTTATCCTGTGGTTGTCGCTGTAGAATTTCTTTATTGTTAGGCCACCTAGTTTCGCATATTCCCAGAATATTGATGTTCATCTCCTGCTTGACATTTTCAAGTTGGCCACAGCTGTTTAGCATCCTGCCGTTCCATGTTCTTAGGGTATGTTTTTGTTTGTTGCGCACAGTCGCAGGGAAACGGTCCAGAGACACCTCTTGCTCTTGTCGTTACTTTCCGGGCGAGGCACAAATTTCGAAGAAATGTGTCCGTTTTACGTTGTTACTGGATGACGGTCATGTGGCACTTGTTGCTCATGTCGGTCCTTACCGGGCGAGGAGTTACTTCCTTTGGGGGTTACTTCCAAAGAAAGTAACCCCCTTCACTTCATTGGGTTTCATATATAAATTTTTCAAGGCCATGATTATACTTGGGAATGATACTGTTGCGTTCTCTACCGTGATTTATCGAGACACCGCCTCTAGTTAACTGACCACTGACGCCTTAAAATTTTTTCGTCATTTTTGTAGGTCTTGTTTTTCCTCTGCAACTGATTGCTATCATTCTGCCTCACTCACAAACCCGTGCACTGGGTTAGCCGATTTAGTCACCGACGTTTCGAGAAAAAAAAATATATACATACCTGTGCCAATCAAAAGGGTTCGACTTCACTAGTTGTGTGTATTTAAGGGAACGTGTTAATAAGTTAGTGGGTGGAGTGAGATAATGTGTATTATTAAGTTGCAACTTATACTAAGTTCGTGTAAGCATTACCATGCAGGGAATCCAGCTTCAATTTTGAAGGCTTCAAGTGAAATTTTCCAAGTGGGTATTTCACTTTTTCTTCAGTTCCTTTCAATCGTTAAAGCTGAATATTTAAAGCTTGTCTTTCTTTGCATAAATACACAAGAGACAAAAAGAGTGAAGTAAGGTGAGTGTTGCAGATAGAATGAGAGAGAGAGAGGGAGGGAGACAGAATGCAAGTGGGGTGCAGCTTGCCACAGACATTACTCTGGCTAGAATCATCCTTAGAACTTCAAAGAAAACTTTAAGTTTTCAGCCATTGGTGTTAAAATGTCTGCCTCAGGTATATTAGACGGAACGCATAAGTAAGAGAAACAGGTGTATTAAATAATTCCTTTACTGGGAGGAAAAATACAGTTAAAAATAAATTTACTAAGTTTTAATTTAGTTAAAGTAATGAGGTCCTCTACTGGTATAGTAAAAGATTTGAGCTGTAAAACATGAGGGGAATAAATAAATTCAATGCCATACCAAATATTAGCAAACGGGCAAGTTCAGATCAGAAGCTTACCACGTCCGAGTGAACGAAAGTAATTTATTTTCTTAAATCGTCAAATAAAAAAAAAAAACCCTTTCTTTCGTTTCGCCAATGTGGCAGCAGCTTCATTTAAATTCACTCTTTTTTTTTTAATTCAGTTTTTTGCTTCTGGTATTCTAAGACTAACTGCGGTCAGCTCTACAGGTTCATGATAAAGGGAAGGGCATGGAGAAAGAGGTGAATAACATAGCCGAAAAGATGTAACTTCTTTCCGAAACAAAAATTAACGTTTTTTTTTTATTTTGGAGAGGATATCTATGGCCAGACAATAGCGAATAGGAATATGACAGACAACTTAAAAATTCAAAATCAATCTTAAATTCTTTGACGAAATTCAGCTGAAAATACCATCCGAAGGGATTTAACTATGTAAAATTATTTATATATATATATTATTTATTCATAAATTATAACATGGATATGTTACAATATCACTACAAAAGTAGCCATTTTGTTTCAACACTTTTGTGTCTTATCAAGTGATGTGATGGTTCTTAAATGAATGGTTTAAAAGTCTGAAAAAGTCTGAAAAGTTTTCAGACTTTTTCAGACTTTTAAACCACTCATTTAAGAACCATCACATCACTTGATAAGACACAAAAGTGTTGAAACAAAATGGCTACTTTTGTAGTGATATTGTAACATATCCATGTTATAATTTATGAATAAATAATATTATTAGCTCTACTTTTGTATTGAGCACTTTTTAAAAAATAGTGTTTCTTTGGACAAGGAATATTATTCCAACAATAATTATATATATATATATATATATATATATATATATATATATATATATAATGTGATATTAGGTGGTTTGTTTTTATTTATTTATTTATTTTCTTTTACAAAGGCCTTTAGTGGAAAATGTCATCATGTTATTTCTGACCTTAGGTCTTTGATTGGGTTCCGAAAGGAAATGATTATACAACAGAAATCAAAGTTAATAATAATAATAGTAGTATTAGTATTAGTAGTAGTAGTAATAATAATAATAATAATAATAATAATAATAATAATAATAATAGAATTAAATAGAAAGTGCACCCATATACTGTTACTCACTACTTACAAAATATTTCTCGATACACAGGCTTTTTCTACAGCAATAAAATTTACTCCAAAATTGATATTTTGTGGAGTACTTTCAGTGGCATTTGTCCATAAAATTATGCGTAATATCTTTTTTTATTCATCTTTATACATAACAGACCCTAAATATTTTAAAATAGTAACTGTTTATTCTTTCTTTTAATTACTTTGATTCAAATGTGTCAGCGAACATTTTTATACATCGTATATCCTAATTATTTCCTACGTTAAATTTAAGTTTGAGGTTAGTAGCAATAAAAATATTTTCTTAATAAATAAAATTTCCAGTACATTTGGAATTTTGTTTTCCTCCTTTTAGACAAATTGAATTCGTGTTTATTTCAACATGGTTTCTTTAGCAATGTTGCTGGGGCCTTCCAGTAATTCGCCCCTGTCGTGTTTTCATTTTTTTGCGCATTACTTTCTGTTATGTTTATTAATAAATTTATGGCTGGTCAAACGTTTCTTTATTTCTCCTAATATAGGATACAAATCCTCTATAGTTCCAACAAATAACGAAAACAAAAAAAGTTGATTTGAACATCCCCAAAATCGGAATGACTGAAAACATTTTGGAAAAACCAAACCAAGTCAAAAATTCACAACCCAGCGTGAAATGTAATTTTGACAAATAGAAAAAAGAATTGACCCAGTACAGAAAGATAAAGACGAAGCCAAATTTCGCGATCCGATCTTAAATTAATTTTCTAAACAGGAAGGAATTTATAAAAGGAAACGATTTGTAAAATTGAGAGAAAATTTAACAAGCCTTTGTGAAAAAAGTCTTTCGGTATAAAAAGAAAGAAAAAAGTCGAATCAAGACAGTTCGATAGAAGCAGGGATCTGATTAGGACATCGCCACAATGTAAGAGACGCCGAACCTGTCATGTCTCGTCGATATACATTCATTCTTCATCTCCTTCTAATTTGAGTCTTTTCGTCTTCACTCACATCCCATCAGAGAAACAACAACAGCAAGACATTTTCAACTGACTTCAAAACAATTAGTACCATTTTCCTTTATTGCTTTACTTTCCTTTTCACTTTCTCGCCGGCCATAAAAAGGAAAGGAACACAGACTTGATTAGTATTAATCTTTCCTGCAGACACGCATTTTGCTACGTACAAATATAAGACATGACCACTTTATAACTAAGAACTAGTGAGTCCTTTAACTCGACACTATCCGTTCTCTCTTTGAACATTTAGATAGTAATTTTACTTCTTACAAATTTTATGTTATTCTGTTCAGTTCATAAAATTTCCTACAAAATTAAACACTTTTATTCTTCCAACCTTCAACCTGATGATATCTTTTAAATGCGGGGATTGTCGGCTATGTTTTGAAGTGGCTTTGTACTCAACATAACCGAGGCCACTACACTAATGAAAACTTATCTTATTTCTGCCTTTCCACGCTATCAAAAATGAATAGTCCATTACTTATGAGGTATTGACAGGTCATAACGTAACGTACATGCTAAGCAGAAAAATAAGAGAGGGACAAATAAAAGTATAATAAAATTATTTTTCTAAAAATATTGTATACAATATTTCTGTATGTTTATGTACATATTTATGCATTTTCTACATATATATTGTTAGGATGTGCGTTGTGGTGCAGTGTATATCGACTCGGAACGACAAATCGGGGAGCCGAGTTCGAATTCCAGTTAAGTTCCTGGCATTCACTTACGCACAAATACCCTTGGGAAAGGTATTAATCCGTCTCTTCCCTCCATTTATGGGTTAAATAATAGTACAGATTGGGTATTATAGCCCTAACTGGCAACCAGTCTACCGCAGAAAGCAATGACAACCTGCTGCGGGATAATCTTCTGCCCAGTCAGTTATGTCTCTTTCGAGACATGATCACCCAAAGCGTTTAACACGTATGGCATTTAACTGAATAACTGACTGTATATATATATATATATATATATATATATATATATATATATATATATATGTGTGTGTGTGTGTGTGTGTGTGTGTGTGTGTGTGTGCATGCACTTTTGCGTGTCTCTGTATGTGCTGTACCTTTATGTGTGAATGTGCGTGATTTCTGGCAAGTTCTACGCAATCATATATAGCATTTCATTGGGATTTTAATTCTGAAGACCTACCGCTGCCAGCAGAGTAGCAAAGCATCAGTCATTCCTGACTAAACGGTGTCAGTTTAAGTGATGGAAGAGGGATATATTAATCAGGGTGACGGATCGATTTTCAAATGAAGCTCGGGAGAACAAAGAAAAGAAAGAACAAGGGAGAAGATGATATACTGCTTTTCTGATTAATATCGATCCAGTTTTCATCTTCGCTCTTCACCAACCATTGGAAATGTTTAGCTTCTTTTACTTGGCTTCTTCCTAAAAGAGTTCATATTATGGAATTACCATAATAGGGATGAAAAACCAAATAAACAATCATACATACGCTTTTTTTCTACTAATCAATCTTATTCCTAAGGAAAAATATCTGTGACTCATTGATAAACCAAGACGCTTTTTAAAATACAAATATAATAGAATCAACAATGATTGTATTATCTGACAAAGGTCGATGCTTATGAGATTGAATCATTTGATTTATCGATACTCGACCTTTCTTCTATGTATTATTTCCCTTCAGTCCGTGAGAGAATTATTTTATCCTTTACCTTCAAAACGCTAGGCGTTGCTGGTGTAATTTTGGTAATAAGTAGGGATTTACGGGATGATGTTGCGAGCTTAACCAACCTGCTTTCAATGAGTTGCTCTTCTTCTAAACAGGTTGCCATGCAAGGCTCAAGTGCATCAAGAGCCTAGTTTTCTTTATTATTTAATACATAGCCGGTTAGAGAAAGGTTATTTTCACATATTTAATAAGGGTATTTACACGAAAGTACATGTGAACTCGATCGAAATTCAAACTCATTTTCTCGATCCGAGCCGCTAACAATAAAACCATCTGCGCATCGATCCTTTATTTGTCCTCTTAATATGCATCCCAGTATTTGTTCTGTCATCTATTTATACACGCTTTTTAGGTAGGGTCTTCCTCTAGTCCACATCTTCTGTGTGTATAAGATTTTCCAAGCCCTTTTTCAGGAATTTGTGTTTAATAAACTTCACCTGTTTTTTATAAGCGGAAGAATTCTTTTCCTCCCCTTTTCCCGTAAAACTTAATTGTTGCCGATGTTATGTCCATGGTATTCTCAGTATCCTTCTGTAGGGTCACATCTGTTTTTCCTCAAGCCTTCTTTTCATCTGTGGGGGCATTGTTCAGTATTCACTGCCATATATAAGGATTTATGTTACACAGCAGTACATGACGTTTTTTTTGCTTTTAGCAAAAATTACTGGTTAACATTTTTATTAAACAATTACACTGGGAAATCCATGGATGACACATGTTTTCAATGAGGAAGTTTGAAGGGAAATAAAAAATAAAGAAGACTGTTATTTAGAATAATAAAAAAAGAGATAGATGAAATTTCTGGGACACAAGATGAGAAAAGAGGGCGTAGACAATGTGACACTTCCAGGACATATGAAAGTCAAAAGTGACAGAGAGTGACATCGAGTGACATACCTTACAAGATTGCAAATAGATGAGAGAACAAACTACAAATAGTAAGGAACAAAACACAGCCTAAAGCTGCAAAAAATAGGAAATTGTGGACAGCCATGATCGTCCATTTTCTGAAGAGACATAGCACCTAAAAAGGGTTACATGCAGCTGCAGCCAAAAGAACTGAAGAAGACATGAATAAGGTTTCCAAAATATTGTAAAGTGGTAAATACCAGAACAACTCACAATAAATTATTATCATCATAGGGGATTCTAAGACAAATAGAGTAAGGAAACAAGATTGTGAAACTATTGGAGATATCAAAATGAACGAAGTAGAAACATTTTAATATCTTACAAGTGTTTTATCAGAGGTATGAAAATGCAAAACTGAAAGCATTGGGGTAACGAATGTGCCTTCCAGAAGCAAAGAAAAGTATTAAGAAACAGGAAAATTTCATTAGAAACGAAGAAAAGAGTACTTAAATGTTATGTAATATCGATCCTCCTATATGGCAGCGAATGCTGGGTAATCTCATCACAAATTAAGGAAAGACTTGAGGCAACAGAAATATGGTTCTACAGAAGGGTTTCGAGAGTACCATGGACTGAACATGTGAGTAATGACGATGTTTTCGAGAAAATGGGAACAAAAGACACTCATACATAACAAAAAAAAAGGAGCCATTCGTGCTGAGCGAATGATTACCCAATGACCAATACATGCTTTGCAAGACAACCCAAGACAATTGAGGATATTGAATAATCTAACCATTAACAAATGACTCAGAAATGCAGTGCTGTAATATAATCATTCGCCGACTGTAAGAACGATCATTTCATTGATATACAAACTAAATGACAAAATTTAAAGAAGTCCAAATCCGTGTTTAAACTTCAATACGACAAACAGCACATTAACTTCATTTGGAAATAAATATATCACAGTTAAGAACAAATATAACCACTGGAAGAGGTAAAGAATTCAAAGTGGGATTTTTCACTCAGCGCACGTGACAAGAACACAAGAATTTACCACAAGAGTAGAATATTAAGACAGAAAATAGCAAGTGAAATTCTCGATATAATCAAAGAGACAGCAGATAAGGCCAAGAAATGGCACAGAAAATGCTAAGTCTTCCGTTAGTAAATTTGATACGGTTTTTTCTCTTTAGAATCTATTTTGCTCATTTATATTTCTATCATTCACCAATGCACTAAATATTTTTAGCATATCTAGTATATTGCAGAACATGTCCACATTTATAGGACCTAGTGAGGCTCGAACTTTCTTCAATAATGAGAATTCCAGACTGGCTTCACTGTGATGTAACGATTAGTTATATAACGGGTACTTCTGTAATGTTTGTAGAGATTCTTGATACAATCTAAAGAAGAATCTGCACTGTTATCGCCCCTGATCTAGCATCTAGGCTTCAGTTACTTTCTTATCCACGTAACGTAGTTTGTATGTTCTTTTAAATCATTTCAACCCAAGAAAGGCGTTAACGCTCCTGATGTGCAGGGGGTTACATAAGAGAGTTGAATTATTAAGCAGAAGGAGAGTGAAGACAAAGACGAACCAGCTACTGGAGGTGAAAAAGAAAGGGCAAGAGAAAGATCTGAATACAGGAGTGAAGTCAGTTGCGAAGGTAGAGAGAAAAGAAAAGAACAGGATACACGGGGTGATGTAGAAAGGGCTGGTGTTAAGTGGATAAGAGATGGGAATTGACATTGCATTTAAATTCTTGCAGGTTATAGCCGCCAGCAAGTATACGGAAGGAAGTTCCACGGGCGGAAAGCGCGAGAAAAGAAGCTGGTGGAATAGAATTGTCGCCTTTATTTGGTTGATCTAACTATAAAAGGGTGAGACCTTGTTGTCAGTCTGGTTGACCGAGTAAATTCTTGTGGAGGGGGCACCAGTGACTCAAGTTCGTCAGAGCAGAAGCTATAAAAACATTTATAGAAGAGACAGAGGGAAGCCTCACCCCGCTGATGAGAAAGGGGCTGGAGTCGAGCTGCCGGGTCGGGACCATTCACATTACAGATTATCCTCTAGAGCCTGTCGAGAACATTGAGATGAATAGCAGAGGCGCCTTATTGCGGCAGAGGGGTGGACCAGGTGTTCGCCACCGGGGCCAGCCCAACCGGCGGTTGAGGGGACTGGGGAAATTTTGTACCTTTGCCCGTCCGTACGCGGCCGGGTCCCGGCCTTAAAAAAGACCTTGTGTCACATCTCGCTCCAGTGGGGGAGTAGGGTAAATATTCTTACCCCAGTCCACCACTGTGTGGAGGTCCTTCTCAAGATTAGCAGCGAAGTTATGTTTGTCCGCCTCGCCAGATTTCTTAGTGATTCGGGAGTAAATGTACCTATGCATTTCTTAATTTCATTCATGGTAGTGAATGCTAACTAATCTCCTCGCAGAGGAAGAAAATATTTAATGTAACAGAGATGTGGTTCTACTGATGAATGCTGAGAATGCAGCAAGTAAGAAATGAGGGAGATCTAAGGAGAATATGAACTACAAATTAATTGTTGGTAACAATCAGAAAAGGGTTAAAAATTTGAGTGCAGAAACGAGGAAAGGAAGCTTGGAGAATTTAACGCGCACAGAGCATATGGAAAGCTTGAACAAGGGCTGTATAAAAAGGTTGGCATAATAAGGATCGCAAAGATAATGAACTGCAAAAAAAGGCAAGCGTTACTTAGAACAAAAAATACATTATTTAAAACAAGTAACAGAATCGTAACTTTCGCTGAGTTCCATATGTTATAGCACATCGAATAAAATAAGGACCCACGAATTCTTAAAAACCATGCAAAGGTATTTATATGTTATTCCAGACGACATTGCCCTTCGGGATGATAAGGGAAAATGTCTATCAATGCGTTATCGCAGCAGGAAGGCTTCCGTATAAGTAAATGAATAAGTAAATGAAAATAAAATAAAATTTATGGGAAATAATGATAACATAAACAACAGCTAGAAAAATGGATTTCTTACTTGTAACACACATAATCAAAATCTTCTACACAAGTAATATAAACAGAATATTATACAGTAAAATTTAAGATAAAACTCCAGAAAAATTCGGCAGTATATATATATATATATATATATATATGTGTGTGTGTGTGTGTGTGTGTGTGTGTGTGTGAGTAGATGCGCGAATGAGATTGAATATACTTGCGCACTCGGAAACTGTTTCTCTGTCAATAAAAAACACAAAACGTCTTACATAGGATATACTATAAGGAAACACTCGCGGTGACTCATCTGGCACCTGCCACCTTCCAGGCCATTGTGCCAGCAGACTTTACTTGTACATTAATAAACAGTATAGGAATTATAGTAACACGAGACAGCTACTCACAAGTAATACCCAAATACTAGCAAAATCAAATAAACAGATCTATGCTCCTTGAAATCGTACTCATAGACCCCACCAAAAAAAAATTAAATGTGAAATCATCATCCTTAAATATGCATAAAAACACACACACACGTCACATCTTACTTAAGTAGCAGCACTCATTGCTTATGAAATCAGAATAGCTATATATATATATATATATATATATATATATATATATATATATATATATATATTATTAATTTTTACGTTAGAAAATGTGTAAACTGCAAACTACTACATAATTGTATATTTTGTCTCGACATTGAAAAATAATGATGGTAATTTATATATAGGATGTGCGTTGTGGTGCAGTGGATATTAGCTCGGAACGAGAGATCGGGGTGCCGAGTTCGAATACCAGTTGAATTCCTTACATTCACTTACGCGCAAATCCCCTTGGGAAAAGTATTAATCCGTCTCTTCCCTACAGTTATCGCTTAAATAACAGGACAGATTGGGTTCTATAGCCTTGCCTGGCAACCAGTCTACCGCAGAAAGCAATGGCAACCTACTGCGGAATAATCTTCTGCCCAGTCAGTCATGTATCTTTCGAAACATGATCGCCCAAAGCGTGTATCACGTATGGCACCTATCTGACTGAAAATATATATATATATATATATATATATATATATATATATATATTAATGCAGGTTTCATTGAATAATATAGACAAATTTTGTCTATTACTTTTGTGTAGGATCCGTTCGATCTGTCTGATATACTTGATGGTGATATCGTTGAAAGATAACAAAAAATCACCGTAATTGTTGAATTTTTATCGGGTCTAAACTTTCGGCTCACATAAGCGATTATCAAAGAATAAATATTAACACACAGTAAACATAGAACATTTAAGTTATTAACAATAAAGAGAATAAAACTGAAAATACAAGTCCATCCCTACCGTGGCGGATGGCCGAAAACAGAGACAAAATAGTGGCGTTGTGGTCCCTGATCAGATTACAAGCATTTGAGTACGTTATTGGAACTATCAAAATTGATCGTATTCAAACCAGGTTTAAATTGTTTAATGTAGATTGCTTCCAGGATTTTTAGTTTCTGTTTATTATTTTCTTGTTTAAGTATGTTATCAACGAGCATTTTTCTATTTTGTCACTGTCTTCGGCCATCCGCCACGGTAGGGATGGACTTGTATTTTCAATTTTATTCGCTTTATTGTTAATAACTTAAATTTTCTATGTTTTCTGTGTTAATATTTATTCTTTGATAATGGCTTATGTGAGCCGAAAGCTTAGACCCGATAAAAAAATCAACAATTACTGTGATTTTTGTTGTCTTTCAACGACATCACCATCAAGTATATCAGAAGGTACGAACGGATCCTACACAAAATTAATAGACAAAACTTGTCTATATTATTCAATGAAACCTGAATTAATGAAAAAATGCTGCCAAAACACACACACACACACACACAATATATATATATATATATATATATATATATATATATATATATATATATATCAGTGAATACGACTAACAAAAATGATTTAATTTTTATTAAGTTTTTCCAGCATCCTAACATGTTTCCGTTTTGCTAGAGATAATGAATAGAAAAATTGTTCTCAACTTTTTATCGTCTGTAACCATTTTCAATGGTGTTTATATCTCTGATGTTGATATTTTCCCCTCATGTTTTAACTGTAACGTAGTAATTTATTTATTTTTTTAAAGGAGCGTTCATTCCAAGCTCCCACCAGCCGCGCACGACTAAAAATCGCGTGAGCACATTTCTATTAAAAAACAAAACAAAAACAAATTCAATACTCCATTACCACTATTAAATAATATCAGGATAATGGTAGGCGAGAAATAATTCTTGATTTTGTGGTTTATATAGAATGGTTGCGTTTTCGATCAGAATTTTATTTAACGATTCTCGCAAATTATGGGACAATAAAAATTATGCGCAATTTGTATATTTCTAGGGAAAGATGATTGAAAGTAAGGTTATTATTATTATTTTAAATACAAAAAGAATGAGCAAATAGGTAAAATCCCAAAACCCGATCATATTAATATTAATTTTATTAATATTAAAATTGATCAAGGTGGAGGGCTTGATGTAAACAGTATTATCTATTTACAGAGCCAAATATATAAAGTAATGAAAAAAACTCGAAATTTAATTTCGTTGGATGGTCATTTCAGCGAGTAAATTCTCGCTTCATCAGCAACGGTCGAAAACAAAAACTTTATTAATTCGAATATGTTACAAAATTTCTATCCCGGAAGAAGCTCAAAAACATATCCATACACAGAAAGTTAAAAATGGGGTGGAATTAAAAAAAATATTTATATATTTTTTATTTGAATTTGTCAGCACGACGTAAGAAAGGGGAAAAGCAGACACGATATTAGAAAACTTTATAGTACCTCTGTAAGTATCAAAAGTTAAAAGTTAAAAATTAACTGGTGTCACAGAGATAGAAGTGGGAGGGAGACCGGGGAAAGTTAACGGAGAAATAAGATATAACAAATTTTCTTTGTAACCAAGGTAACAACTGACGACAACTTCGATGGTGAAAGGAAGGAAAAAGGAATGGGGAAGTAAAAGAAAGGAACCGATGTATTATATTTAGGTACCTCTAATCAATTTTCGATACCTCAATTTAAAGTAAATTTAAAAAAATAAAAAGTTTACTTGAAGCTATAATTTTAGCTTTAATTAAAAGCCAAGAGATTAAATTTACTAATTACAGTAAGCAGAATACCCTGGTGTATTTCAAATCGAAATTATATTGATCGGAATAAAAAAATTTCAGGTTAAAAAACTTTTTAAAAAAAATTCCAAATTTTCCGCCATTTTTCATCGATTGTAAATAGTAGGTAATTCTCGGTTTTAAAAAAATCTTACAAAAATCAAATATATCTCGCTGACATATTATTTTACTCAAATTAACGAATTTAAACTTACCTGAAGTTCCCTTGAAACAAGAATTGCTTGTTTACTGCTTGATATTTTTCAAAAGAACATTTCTCAATTACGGTAGCCTTGTTATCACAGATGTGACAACTGATGATTTACAGTAGCGGGCCAAAAGTTATGGAAGATGAATTTGGTATAAACCCTTTATACACGGATTTTGGCGGACCTGAAGGAGACTACCACAACCATCTTTAAATTGTTATTTTTAAATTTTTATTTTTTTTTCAATGTAATCTGATCGATTACACCCGAAACTCTCTGATTGACAAAATAAATGTGGAAAAATTTCAATAGTTAAACAATTTTAGGCGGGGATTCAGTTTTTCATACAGCGTTATAGTAAATCGATCCTCCATTTTGGAACCACTCGCCGTAAATTTGTTGATTATCAATTTTCTTTTTTACTTTTTTCAATGCAATATTGAAAAAACTTTCCGATTGACAAAGAAAATTTTGAAAAATTTCAATATTTAAACAATTTTAGTGGGGGGGGGGCTCAGTTTTTCATATAACCTTATAGTAAATCGATCCTGTGCAATTAACTTTTTTTGCTGGCGCATATTCAACAACTGAATCCTTTGCAAAATTTTTGAATAAAGCCATTCTTACAGTTGCCGAGGAAGATGCCATCGTAAGAACTGAAGAAAACTTGAAAAAGACAAAAACAAGACAACAATTCGTCTTAAAACAAAACAAAAAAACAAAAAACAAAACAAAGCGACCTCAACGCGAGTGGTTCCAAAATGGAGGATTGATTTACTATAACGTTTTATGAGAAACTGAGACCCCCACCCTAAAATTGTTTAAATATTGAAATTTTTCCAAATACTTTTGATAATCGGGAACTTTATGTAATAATCGATAAGACTGCGTTAAAAAAGTAAAAACAAAAAAAAAAAAGAAGAAAAACAGCGAATTTAAATGTAGTGGTAGTCTCCTTCAGGTGCGCCCGGATTTTTTAAATCACGTGACCTTTTAATGATAAAGATCGCGTACGGCCACCCGTACAAACAAAATACGGGTAATCAACATGCAGAAAATTAAAATGTTTTAATAATTTAACAAAAAATGAGCACCCGTTTTTAAAGTAAGCTTTTAGATTTTTCGGTTAGTAAATATATTCCACACACATTAAATTAAAAAAAATCTGAGAGACCTATGAGGAGGAAAATTAAAAAAAAATTGAAACTTTTAAAAAATTACTTAATAAATAAATTAAAAAAATAATAAAAATGAAAACAATTCTTGAAAAAATTCATTATTAATGTAATTTTCTTTCTATTCAGACTATAATATCATTTTAATTTATGTTTATAAAAGCAATTAAAAGTTTATCCAAATAAAAAATGACATAGTTTTATTGCATTTTTGTTTTCTTAATTCCGAGCAGATTTTCCAAAAATGAGCAGGTTTTGAAGAAAAAGAGACAGTTGATTAACATTTCCCAATGACTCCTGAATTTAATTAAAAGTATTTATATGTTGAGACCTAGTCGCATTTTTCGACATTTATGGAAATTAATTTGTGGTGGTGGTGGTGGTGGGGGTAACATATGTAAAATGTTTTTACCAATATTTTCTAAAAATAATTACTTCGAAACTGATTTCATTTAATTATGAATAAGTCCTGAAACTTTCATCAAAATCCGACCATTATTTTATTTTTGCAAGAATTTCAAAATTAATGTGTCTTTTACAGTAAAAAAAATGCCCTTGCGTAATATTACGTTTTGACGTACTCTAGCGTCAATTTATGCTTTGCACTGACGAGAGAGAAAAAAAGATATTCTACCACTAAATGAACCGGCTAGAAACAATCTAAAATTTCTTTTAAAATAATTAAAAAGTACTTGGATTTATCCTCTTAATGATAGCATAAACATTTTGCCGAGAAAACTTTGATTTTATTTAATTTTGAGGCCTTTTCCATCAAACTATGCTGTGTTTTCTGCGATATTTGGACATAGCTAAATATTATTTAATTATTAGACCGTTAAAAATTTACCAAGAACATTTTTGTTAAATAAGTAATAAAAAAGAAATGTTATAGAAATTTTTGGATATATAAAAATAACGAATCTGACAAATTCGAATAAAAAAAAATATATATATTTTTTTAATCCTACTCCATTTTTAACTTCCTGTGTATGGATATGTTTTGGGGCTTCTTCCGGTATAGAAATTTTTGTTTTCGACCGTTGCTGATAAAGCGAGAATTTTCTCGCTGAAATGGCCATCGAACGAAATTAAATTTCGAAGTTTTTGAATTACTTTATATCTATGATAAATCAAGATATATATATATATATATATATATATATATATATATATACCTTGATTCACCATAGATATTATGATATATAGCAAGAAACTGAAATTTTGTATGGAGGAGAAATTAAAAATTGTAGAATTCAAGAAACTCCATTTCACAAATTCACACTATATGAAAGTCGATCAATTAGAAAAAATCAAAGAAATTTATTTTTATGTGTATTAAAAATGTCTTTTAAAGCTATTAAAAAAAAAACCACCCTCATATACAGGTAAGAATCTGATATACATATAGTCATCCGAAGACAGATCTGTTTCGCTGTATCATAGCCTCACAGGTCATCGGTATGATTTGACATCCGATTGCTTCTAACCAGGATTGAAACCCGACCGAATTGACATCAGTCGGCGACTCGACCTCTGCGATATGGGCGCTTGGTAGAGAAAGATGGACTTTAGCGTATTATATACAGTTTAAACACACGCCAGTAACCAAGAGTGTTCAAATTCATTACTGACTGAATTATATATATATATATATATATATATATATATATATATATATATATATATATTACTTATATGCTGTTTTTGGTTTGGCCGGTAGACTAAAATAAATAAATAGACTAGTAAATAAACAGAGCGTCTACATGATTATCCATCTGTTTTTTTAATTTTTTTTTTATAATCATGTCGCCCTAAGCAAGGCATTTTACTGCCACCGTTGTGCAGGGGCTTAAATCGGAGGAATGTTATGAGGCGTGAGAGGTTGCAGGGGGTGTCAAGAAGAGAGTAGGAGAGTGAAGAGATTACTGATGAGAGTAGGGTGGACGAGGAGGAATGTTATGAGGAGTGAGATGTTGCAGGGGATGTAGAAAAGCATAAGAGAAAGGATGTAAGTTAGTGAGACAGGCGATGACTATTGACTTTACATTTAAATTCTCGGAGATTGTAACTGTCAGGAAAGTAAGTATGCGGAAGAGAATTCCTCAGGCGGGAAGTGCGAGAAAAGAAGCTGCTGGAATAGAATTTTTGTGTTTACAATTTTCTGGTTTCACAGTAAAAGGGTGGGACCTAGTTGCTAATCTTGTGGCCCGAGGAAATTCGTATATAGGGGGTACTAGTGATCTAAGTTCATCGGAGCAGAGGCCGTGAAATTATTTGTAGAAGAGACACAGGTAAGCCACATTGCGTCGGTGAGAAAGCGACTGCATTTTAGCTGCCAAGTCGGGATGAAAGGACACGCTGCATAAAAGATGAACTTTTATTACATACCACCCTACAGCTTTTTAGAGACATTGGTGACAGCTATGATGGATAGCAAGTTGTGGAAGGAGGTGATATCCATGCCCTGAAAGAACATGGTGCATAAAAAAATGGCATTATAATATTTTATTGTAATAGAAATACCATCTTCTAGTTACACACCTTTCTAAGGCTTTTAAGAAACATTGCTATGATGGATAGAATGTTGTGGAGAGTCATGTTTATCCACGTTATAAAATAACGCGGCGCATTAGACAGGACCTGTCATAATAACATTTTAATGTACCTGAGATATCTTCCTCTAATTACACACCTATCTACTGCTTTTAAGAGATAAGCGAGGCCATGTAGTTATAACGACCTTAAAAAGAACGAAAGATATATTTCAACTTTAATCTTTTAGTTGTTAATACGTCAATAATAGACTTTTGTTATCCGACCTACAAGATTCATTTATAAAGCTACCGTCTATTATTGTTTGTAAAGCATTTAAATCATTCTGCATTAACTATACTAGGCATAAGATACTTTAATATTCCTTTATTGCATTTTAATAGGCTTTTAGTGTATCAACTGATTCTTGAGATGCAGAAATATTATTGTAAAATCGTTCTTTTAAAAGACTTTTATCATTAAATAAATGGCGAAGGTGGCTACGCGAATGTCAGATAGTAGAGTGGAGTAAACCTCTGTTTTCACCCAGTCTTCTTTTTTCATTTTGTATTCTGTTATTCATCTATATATATAAAAGGCAAGATGTTTTTGTGTGTATCTATCTGTCTGTCTGTTTGTATGTCCTTTATACAAATGCACAGTTTTTATCCGATTCTCACCAAATTTCAGGCAAACATTCTTTAGGCTTCCGGTCAGGTCATGGGCTACTTATTTTTTTCCGATTTCCTCCCGATATTGGAAATCGATACCTCGATATCCGATCAGGTTTGATCAAGATCAGGATTTCAGCTCTTTTATTGTGTTTCTTGCTGCAGAATTTGCTCTAACTTGGTAAAATTATAGCTTTTTAGTCTCAAACAATAGTAGATCTTCTCAGACGACTCATTTTTCGCGATATCGGAAATCGATGCCCCCGATATTCTATCGAATCTGATCAAAAACCGATATTCAGCCATCAATATGGCTCATTTTCAACAATTTTACTCCTGATGGGTATGATAAGTGTTCATGGACTTATGTAGGTTAGTTTATGCTTGGATGACTTATTTGACTTCGATATTGGAAATCGATATCACGATATTCTATCGGGTCTGATCATAATCAGATTTTAAGCCCTTTTATTTTGGTTTTTGCTTCGGGTTTTGCTCTAAGTAGGCATACTTGTAGTTCTTAGTCTCAGCCATGATACCATTTACTAAGAGGACTTATTTAGCCTTCAAAATTCAGTTTGCGACGGAAAACTTATTTGACATCGATACCAGAAATCAAAATTTAACTTATCCATTCATTTTTCTTTCAATCTACGGTTTCGCTTTGACTGGAAACAACTATTGCTTTTGAGTCTTTTGTGCCAACGCCCAAAGAGTCTGAGTTCCAGGACCATGGGTTAATTTTAAAGCTTTCATTACACCCGATCAACGCCGGGCTATACTGCTAGTACTAACTAAAATTTAGCTTGGTGTCACGCAAATGGAAAGAATTGGAGGAAAACGAATGTGTTGCGAAAAGAGAGTGCTTGTTTGTTTTGAAGATAAAACATCTGACTTCTACTTTTCTTTCTAGGCTTCAGTTCAGACGCCAGGCAGGTGGCTAGTTAAGAGCAAAGTGATTACTCAAATATTG
The DNA here is from genome assembly GCA_037127315.1 of Ascarosepion bandense. Taxonomy (NCBI): domain Eukaryota; kingdom Metazoa; phylum Mollusca; class Cephalopoda; order Sepiida; family Sepiidae; genus Ascarosepion; species Ascarosepion bandense. The sequence goes on from JBBBDQ010000202.1 coordinate 2,351,877, forward strand.
AAGCTTATTTCTAAAAAGACTCCTTATATCCGATAGTATTTATTGATACTATATATGCTATGTTTCGTTGGTAAACATGCTTAAGTTAGCATTATTGTGCTTTTTTATTTTCTTAAAGAGTGAAATTTATGTCAACCGGCCTAGATCACGGCGTCTTACAAAAGAATCTTCACCGTCAACACCGTTATCTGCGTATCTTATTGTGTCAATATTATTTCCACTAATGACAAATGCTAGTAGAATTCTCAGTTCCGTTTTTGATAGTTTGTCTGTACAGGTTGAATAGATTCAATGAGATAATGCATCATTGTTTTACGCCATTTTCTATGATTTCGTTTTCTATTCATATGCAAACAGTTTGATGCCAGTGAACGTGACATCTCTTATTGCCGAAAATTCTTTTTTTGTAAATGTATAAGTAATAATTAAAGTGAATAGAACAATTGTAAGAACTTGTTATTTGATGTTGCTTTAGAACAAAGGCGGGATTTTTCTTTCTGTCTGAATAACAACAAAGAAATGAAATATATTGGGTTGTCCGGTAAGTTCATACCGATTTTTCGTCGTTCATGTTCCAACACGTTAGAACATTTCAATTTTATCGACAAGTATAATATGCTTGTATTTCCGATTAGAGCACATTTCAAACTATCTCTTTAAAGTTGTTTAATTTGTGTCAATATTGAATACTAGCAGTATAGATCCGCATTGCTCGGGTGTAATGAAAGCTTTAAAAACTACTCCATGGTTTTGGAGCTCAGACTCTTTGGACGTTGGCACGAAAGACTAAAAAGCAATAGTTGTTTCCAGTTAAAGCGAAACCGTAGACTGAAAGAAAAATGAATGGATGTAAGTCAAATTTTGATTTCCTGGAATCGATATCAAATAAGTTTTTTGCGTCGTAAAACTGAATTTTGAAGGCTAATTAAGTCCTCTGAGTAAATGGTATCATGGCTGAGACTAAGAGCAACAATTATACCTACTTATAGCCAAACCCGAAGTAAAAACTAAAATAAAAGGGCCGAAAAAATACAGACATTCAGACAGATAAACAGACACACACACAAACATCTTGCCTTTTATATATATATATATATATATATATATATATATATATACTATCGATTTTCTGCACTAGTGTAAGAACTGCAACCTTGAAACTTCTGAATATCGTTTCTTATATCTTTGTCTATGAGTGTATCAAATTTGATTAAAATCGGACCACTCCTTCTATAACCCGATTTTTTCCATTATCGATCTTTTGATATTTATCAGGGGTACCTCGACACAAAACCTAGCTAAGAACACTCGCAGAAGCTTATAGTACAATTGTGTTAATTTTCAAGACAATCGGTTCAGTCGTTTCGGAGTCTGTAGGTAACGGACACACACACAGATACATACACACACATACACAGAGGGACAAAGTTCCATTTATAAATAAGTTTAGATATGAGAATGGAAGATTATAAGGTGCATTTTAGACACTTGATGTTTTGTTTAATAACCGTAAAGTTAAAAATACCTCGCAAGCAAAAAACAAAAAACAAAAAACAAAAAACAAAAAACAAACAAAAAACAAACAAAAAACAAACAAAAACAAACAAACAAACAAACAAATAAACAAACAAACAAAAAAACCCAAAACAAAAAAGATATGGGCTGTGTACGTTGTAGGTTCTTTAGCTGTCATAACTCTACTGAAGTGGTTTGTCAGTTTAGAATTGATGATTGTACCTTATTGTCTGCTCCAGCCTTCTTCAGGTGATTAAAAATTCGAACCGAACGCTTTATTTTGATCACTGGGGTTCCTTGTTTGCACAGAAAGCTTAGTAATTATATTCCCAACACACAGAGAGACAAACTGACTTAACAATCTTTCTCTTTTCGAGAGGGGCCTTTCGACGTGGTGTAATGGTTAGCAAACATGTCTCGTTAAAATAATTCCAATGAAACAGTGAGTTCACTCCTCAGTGGATGCCCTCATGCTTTGTGACGCATAAGCTGCGCTTAGAAAATCATATTTTTCTTTCGTTAACTGCATTCTTTTTGTTTTTGCTAGCCGCTGGTACTATTAATGTTTTCAAAATAAAAGACGCCAGTTTGATATAGAGAATAAAACTGAGGCTGCAGTAGTTTTTTTTTAAATTAAATATTTGTGTTTGCATTTTTATTTTATTGAAAAGGAAAGCGGCAAGAATAGACTAATTATCAAATGTTCGAGGACGGGATGTATGGTTGTTTGCAAGAAGAAAAACCCAAAAATCTAAAATAAGAGATTTTAAAACCAAACATGTATTGAAGTTTAATTATCTGGGAAGTATTTAATTTGACGACGAAAAATTGGAAATAAAAATCCTTCACTTTTAAAATACAGAACTGATTATCCATTATTCTTAAGAATACAGAACGGATTATCCATTAATCATAAGAATGCAGAACGGATTATTATGGTCGTTAACAAGGGGTAGAGTCCAAGATACGAGCTACGAAATGGAGAACGTCAAAATCAAATAAGTACAGAAGTTTACCTATCTGCGAAGGATTTTAAAAGATGACTAAAAATGGGACACCGAAATCCGAAGATGCATTGAAATAGTGGAAGATGCCTTTCAAAAGCTAAATAAAATATTAAGAAACGGAATTTTTTTTGTTTTGTTGAACGCTGAACAGCGATATAATATCAGTTCTCCTATGTGCCAGTGAAGGCGGGCAATCTCATCACAGTTGAATGAAATATACAGCAGCAAAAATCTGGTTTTACAGAAGGAGGCTGAGAATAACATGTACGGAATATGTAAGCTATGAGGAAGTTTTATGAAAAACGAAAAAAAAAATGACTGACAATTATAAAGTAAGAAAGAGACATTTGAAATTTGTATGTCACATAATGAAAAAAGAGTCTGGGAAAATATTAAAAGCAAGAGGGAGATGGGAAAGCAGCGAGTAACCTACTAATGAGATTGTATAAATGGATGGCGGAGGAGGGATGAGGGATAGTAAAAAGACAAATATTGCTAACAGCTACGAAGGATAGGAAGTTGTGGAGAGCCACATCATGAAAGTTCAAGGTTTATAGAAGAAGAAGATATATAAAAATTACACTTACAGTACACAATGATTTTCTCGGTTCAATTTATGCAACCAAAAGCAAATCACTGGTGTGTTTAACGATTACAACACGTGTCACGTATATGCCAGTGACTCTCGATTTTCGACACATCACCAACCCGTCTCTCGAAGGACTACTGCGAATGCGATACCCTATTTAATTTGATACCATGGAAGCACTACTAGATAAAGGCTAATTGGATTCTATTTTGCTCATATGATGTTTTCTTTTTCGTATGTAGTACTTGCTCAAAGTGGATGACGCTCAATGAGTTTAGGATTATTGGGTTTACGGAAAGAGTGAAAAACAAGTGTTTGTGAACAGTTAAGTGGAGGACAGAGTGATGATGTATCACTTGTTATATCGCTACAAGATCCACTTGAGATATAACACTGTTCTTGAAGGTGGAAAGTTGGCCCAAGAATCCATTTTTGATATAGCATCGTCCTTGATAATTATAATAAAAAACTAGGTCCACTTCCGTTATAAAACTGTCAGTGAAGGAGAAAAACCTGAACTGAGAACATGTAGAGAAGATCCAGTTGAAAAGAAGTTGGTTTGAAAATATCTAGAAAAGAAACATTGAAATATAACATTGTCTGAATAGTCTGGGCATATGTAGAGAAATTAATTTGAAATATAGCGCTATCCTTGAAAGAAAAAATGGTAGTAAATGTAGAAAAGACCCACTTAAAATGGAATATTAAAAAAAAAGTTCTGTTTGAGGTCAGTCAGTCAGTTAATTGTCATATGTGATACACGCTTGGGTGATCATGTCTCTTTCGATCCATGACTGACTAGGCAGAAGATTTTCCCGCTGTAGATTACTATTACTTTCTGTTGTAGACTGATTGTCAACCAAAGCTATAGAACCCAGTCTGTTCTGGTATTCAACCCATAGCTGGAGGGAGAAAGAATGAATACCATTCCTAAGGGTATTTGCGCGTAAGTGAATGCAACGAATTCAACTGGAATTCGAACTCGGCACTATCAATTTCTCATTGCCGAGCTGATATCCATTGCACCATAACGCATTATTTGAGATATAGCGTTGAAAAAACAAAAAAAACAAAAAAACAAAAAACAAAACAAAACAAAAAACAAAAACCAAAAAAACAAAAGACTCAACAATCCCAAGTAAACGAAACAATAAAATATTGATCTGTGAATATATAAAAATGATTCACACGAGTTTTGTCCTTGAATGAGAGTATATCGGTCCTAGTCAGTCAGTCGGATCTCTGTGTCGCACTTTCCATCTCCTGTTAGAACACTTCCTAGGTATTTAAATTTTTGTACTTGCTTATGAATATATCGTCTAAATATGCAACCGAGAAGTCAAGGTCACTCAACATAGTGTCAATTCAGTCAGTCAGTTAAGTGCCATACGTGATACACGCTTAGGCGATCATGTCTCGAAAGAGACATGACTGACTGGGCAGAAGATTATCCCGCAGTAAGTTGCCATTGCTTTCTGCGGTTTGGTCCTAGTACACGGAGAAAATATCTACTTTAGATATATCGCTGTCACTGAATAAAAACAAAAATGTTGGTCCAAGAATATATAGAACAGACTTTCGTCAGCTACAGAGTTGAATTGAAAGAAAAGAAAAGTTTTCGTTCTAAAATATGTAAAGGGAATCTATTTTACGTATAGCGTTGCCATGGAAAAAAAATTAAAAAAAAAACATTGGTCCGAGAATATTTCTACACGTTTTTTTAGATATAGCGTGTCAGTCAAAGAACAAATCTGGCCGTAATCAGTTAAAAAAAAAAACCAAACAAACAAAAAACAAAAACAAAAAACAAAAAAACAAAAACAAAAACAAAAAAAAAACAAAAAACAAAAGGAATCATATACTTTTTATTGTACTTCTCACTTTTGGAACTCTATTCCGGCTTCTTGCGTTCCTATCACTTACGATCTTCGAAAAAGTTTAAAAGCAACATCAATCGCGATCTTATGTCATCCTGTCTTTTCTCCTCACTAACCTTTTCTCATCCTTTTACTCATAGTAACACCTTGAGTCTGAGTAGAATTATTGCCTTGCAAAGAACCGACTAAAAATGTACAAAATGTATACAAATATTCTGAAATCATACGACTTCAATTAAAGTCCTGGTTATGACGATTAATTACATCCAGAAGCAAGGCCTCTGAACGAGAGATTCGATTATTGAGTAACGTGGTACCACCTCTTAATTGCTGTTTACCCATTAAATATATCACTTATACCTACCTTTCGCTCTCGCTCTCTCCCTTCTCTCTCACAAACACGCACACATCTAAAGCTGTTTATATTATGTATTTTATATAAAAGATATTGATCTATTTCGGTTTTATAAAAGCTGAATTCGAAAATGAATTAATTATAATAGTTTAAATAAATATAATAATTCATTGACTACTTCAATCGTCGGAAGGATTTATGGGAAGAAGAAACAGAAGACTTCATCCTGCAGGTGGCTATCACGAGTTGCGACATTGACATATCCGTCCACTCTTTGATGTTGTCTGACCAGCTTTTGCGTTGCAACCGTTGTTTGTGTTCGCCTTCAACAGTGCCTTTCCTGATGGTCTTGCAGAGTTTACCATGACGTGTAACGTGGCCAAACCATGTCATCTTTAGACGATTAGCAGTGGCGAGAAGAGATTCCTGTAGGCCCGCGAGACTTTTAACATTGCTCCGTAAATAGTCGTCAGTTTTGCGCTCCCAGTAAGAGATTTTTATTTAAAATAATAATAATAATAACGCATATTATTTCAATTTTCATTTCAATGATAATTCTATTTCTCTAGAAAGTGCTTGCACTTTCGGCGATGCTTTATCCCTTACAAGAGTCCGATTAAACGAAAATAGATAATTGTTGGCATGTCCGAGCTGGAACGGCTCAACCCTCAGTTTTCAAACTTGACAGAGACTAAGATCTTGTTGGGAATTACATATTCTCCACTTTGCAGCCTCTTTCCAAAAAGATCTAACGTTTCAAGCCACTTTCCCACAGTTGCAACATTTTAAGCCTCTTTCTCCAAAATGCAAAGTTTCAATCCTCTTCCCCAGAGTGGCAACTATTTAACCCACTTTCCAACAGCTGCAACGTTTCAAGTCACTTTCCCCCAGTTGCAACGTTTCCAGCTTATTTCCCTGACTTGCACTGTTTCAAGACTTTTACCCAAAGTTGCCACGTTTCAAGCCTCTTTCCCAGAGTTGCAATGTTTCAAGTCACTTTCCAACAGCTGCAACCTTTTAAGCCACTTTCCCACAGTTGCAACTTTCAGGCCACTTCTTTTTACAGTTGGAACGTTTTAAAACACATTCTTACAGTTGCAACCATTCAGGCCACAATTTTCAACAGTTGCAACGTTTTAAGCCACTTTCACACAGTTGCAATGTTTCAAGCCACTGTCCAACAGCTGCAACATTTCAGGCCACTTTCCAACAGCTGCAACATTCAGGCCACTTTTCTTTTTTTTTTTTACAGTTGGAACGTTTTAAGACACATTCTTACAGTTGCAACCATTCAGGCCACAATTTTCAACAGCTGCAACGTTTTAAGCCACTTTCACACAGTTGCAATGTTTCAAGCCACTTTCCAACAGCTGCAACCATTTAAGCCACTTTCCCACAGTTGCAACTTTCAGGCCACTTTTTTTTTACAGTTGGAACGTTTTAAGACACATTCTTACAGTTGCAACCATTCAGGCCACAATTTTCAACAGCTGCAACGTTTTAAGCCACTTTCACACAGTTGCAATGTTTCAAGCCACTTTCCAACAACTGCCACGTTTTAAGCCACTTTCCGACAGTTTCAACGTTTCAAGCAACTTTCCAACAACTGCAATGTTTCAACCATCTTTTAACAGTTGCAACGTTTCACGCCACTTTCCAACACTTGCAATATTTTACGCTTATTTTCCACAGTTGCAACGTTTCAAGCATCTTTACCACGGTTGAAATACTACAATCCCATTTCCAACATCTGCCAAGTTTCAGGCCTTTTTCTCACAGTTGCAACCTTTCTAGCCTCTTTCCCAGAGTTGCAATGTTTCAAACTATTTTCTCACAGTTGCCACGTTTCAAGCCTCTTTCTCACAGTTGCAACGTTTTAAGCCTCTTTCCTACAGTTGCAGCATTTTAGGCCTTTTTCTCACAGTTGCCACGTTTCAAGCCTCTTTCTCACAGTTTCAACGTTTTAAGCCTCTTTCCGACAGTTCCAACGTTTTTGGTCTTTTTCTCACAGTTGCCACGTTTCAAGCCTCTTTCTCACAGCTGCAACGTTTTAAGCCTCTTTCCTACAGTTGCAGCATTTTAGGCCCTTTTCTCACAGTTGCCACGTCTCAAGTTTCTTTCTCACAGTTGCAGCGTTTTAAGCCTCTTTCCGACAGTTGCAACATTTTAGGCCTTTTTCTCACAGTTGCCACGTTTTATGCCTCTTTTCCACAGCTGGAATGTTTCGAGCTTCTTTCTCACAGTTGCAACATTTGAAGCCACTCACAGTTGCAACGTTAGTCTATCGCTATTTCTATGGCAAATGTTCGGATGACCCCTTTTTTTTCATTCCAAATGTTTATACGTTTGCATCTCGGATCCCACATGCTTGGTACGCGAAGTTGAATCACTCTAATTTCCTTCATATTCTAATTGTAAAAAGGAGGTTGCACTGAGACAGCTTCCCCTCAAGATATTCTAATGTATACAAACTTACTCTTCGGACTTTAGAACAGGCTCCTACTTAGATGCTTTCTTGAACACTCTAAACTTGACCTCTTTAAATCAAGGGTCAATCGTTATCTATCCGCCTTACTCTCTTGAAACTTTACATGGCATTACCTCATCTTACACACCTCATTTAATAATCATCTACCTTGAGTGGCTTTTGAGATTTGTACTGTGTGAACGTTACTATAAAATATCACAAAGAGAAATACAATTGGCCAGTTATATAGACATTTTGAAAACTAGCAAAATATGAGTTATATACACTCGTTTGTTTGCATGCATGAACTAATGCAATGAAATATTAATAGTAGCTGTTTCCTTATAAAGAAACATTCAGCATTCATTGAGCGAGCAGCCAGTGTTAATGCCAGTTTAAATTAATAAAACCTTTCTATTAAAACATTTTAGGAAAACATATTTTCTCATATCCAGAAACTATTATTGTACTTTTTAATATTGATGAGAGCTTTCTTTCTAATCATTTGTTTGTAGTGTGGAACATCTTGATTAATTATTATTTTTTCTTCTAGTTATTGGTGCCAAGCATTTTAGTTCTTTGTTTTTGCTGTTAAAATCTTAGGTTTATACGGTTTCTGTTATTTGGAACAATTCATTGTTTAGGATTGTATAGTGTCAGTTCATAATGTTTGAATAATAATTGTCCTCACGAAGAGATAAAGTCTTCATTCGCTCGAATCCATTTTTATCTATCTAAACTTATTTATAAATGGAACTTTGTCTGTGTATGTGTATGTATGTATGTGTGTGTGTGTGTGTGTCCGTTACCTATAGACTCCAAAACGGCTGAACCGATTTTATTGAAAATTTTTACACAGTTGTACTATAAGCGTCTGCGAGTGTTCGGTTTTGTGTCGAGGTACCCCCGATAAATACTGATAAAGAAAAAATCAGGTTATAGAAGGAGTGGTCCGATTTGAATCAAATTTGATACACTCATAGACAGAGACATAAGAAACGATATTCAGAAGTTTCAAGGTTGCGGTTCTTACAATAGTGCAAAAAATCGATAATATATATATATAAAAGCTTTCATTACACCCGAGTAACGCCGGGCTATACTACTAGTCTGTTTATACAAGAAAACAGTTTTATACAGCTGACAATTTAGATATTACTGAATGGTTAGTCGCCATTTATGACATCCATATAAGTCTTGTCCTGACGATGTTATTTAAGAAAATAACTCAATTTTTTAGGTTAGTTTTTTGGTTTTTGAGCATGATTAATTTAACCCATAGAAACAAAGTCACTAATGCATATACTCCTTGATCAAGATTGCAGTTGTTTTTCCAGAACTATAGATGTAGTTAATTAAGAAACAATACAATGGTTATACATTTTGTTAGTAAAGTATCAGATTATTGTCATCTGGTAGGAAATGTAAATGATACAATACAGTAATTATTCATCACTTTATTCAGAGTAATTATTATTAATTATTATTAATTATTATTAATTATTCAGAGTAATATCTTTGCTTTTCTTGTTTTAATCATCACATTTTTGTTGATGTTTCTTTTTGGTTTTTCTTCTATGTATACTATATTGCTTTTGTTGTTTATACTATATTGTTAATACTATATACTATATTGTTTATACTATATACTATAGTTATATTCATTATACTATATACTATATTGGCCGATATCCTGATGTTGCTTCGTAATTTTCTATTTTCTATTATCTCGCCGGTTGGAGTATTACAATACAAGCGTAATGAAACAAGTGCCAAAGTTTCATGCCTGCAAGAGAATTATCTGGCGAGACACGTCTATTTTAATCAGAGACGTCTATCTCTGATGCGAGAGACCTTAAAGGTATGAAACAGTTCTTGGCACTGACCCTCGATAATGTTAAAATCTATACTCGCTTGGCTTATATTTTCTTTTTCTCTGGCAAACATATGTGCGGTTTCTCTCACCTTACGGACTTTTCAGAATGGTTCGCTGTCTGTTATTTCGAACTGATTCTACAAAAGTACGCTTACGAGTACGGTACGGTACGATAATAGGTTCCGTAAAACTTATCAAGCTGTGAGGTTCTTATTAAAGAGAGAGACAAAATGTAGGTAAGTTTTATTCACTTACCATCTAATATAATCTATAAGCAAGGAAAACCAAAGAAGATATCGTTTGAAACGTTACTATAAAAATAACAAAGTTGAAAATTTTGATTCGAATTCATGTAGATTAGAAAAATTATTTTATCCCAGAAATTCAAGCAACGCTACAATTGCAGTTCACATTATATAAATTAACATAAAATTATATCAACAAAACCTTTCGTAACAGACACTGTTCAATGCTGTATTAAAACTGTATCTTAAATATCTAATAACGCTGAATCATTTAACGTATGAAGCAGAATGCGTGACTAGAGAGGACATAAATATAAGAATGTAAAATTAGTATAAGAAAAAGTAAAATCTCTACAATACTCTGTATTAAAAGTCTTTCAATAATAATAACATATATTAAGCATACGACCTGTACTAATAACAATAAATTAATTATATTTTGGTAGCAATTAATCTTGTATACATATCTGTTAAAAGAGAATAGACATTTTATCTCTATTGATTTATTGATCATTTTCTAGTATGTGAATGAAGTTTTACAAATGTAGCTGTTGTTGATATATATATATATATATATATATATATATATATATATATATATATATATATATATAACTCTACTGACGATGACTCGTGTGAGTCAAAAGCTTGGATATAATATGTCTCTTGTCTATATTTGTATAAAAAGGCTATTCTGCTGGACCATCATTCCATTAGAAAAAATGATCAATAAATTCAGTAGACATAAGATGTATAATTCTTAATAAATTTAAATGAGCAATTTTCTTTCGCATAAAGTTGATATTAGATTACAGTACAGACATACTTTATCATGAATGTATTTGATCATATTAAATTGTATTAAAATACAAATTATGATAACAATGGTTATTAATTGTAGGAAATATCAAAAACAATTCATAAAGAAACTGCACACATAAAACATTGAAAATAATATTTAATTAAATAAATAATACATTCCATCAAAAAATATTATTTTAACATTTCCATGACATGATTCACAATATACACATATAGCATCCTTACACTTAATGACAACAGTTAGAAAAATCAATTAAGAGAATAATCAATGTTGTTATTTTGATATGTATAATGTTGATACATTTGAATAATTGAAGCGTGATAAATGATGAAAGTGTAGTGAAAATTCATCCTTCAAAAAAAAAAAAAAAAAAATCGATCTTAATACTTAGAGTCTTTTAAGTAGTACTAGAAGTATAGCGCGGCGTTGCTCGGGTGCAATGAAAGCTTTAAAACTAATCCATGGTCCTGGAGCTCAGGCTCAGCTTAAAGAATATTTGTGTGAAGTTTGGTGAGAATCGGATAAAAATTGTGGATTTGTATAAAGGACATACAGACAGATAAACAGACATACGCACAAACATTTTGCCTTATATATATATATATATATATATATATATATATATATATATATATATATTATCGATTTTCTGCAATATTGTAAGAACTGCAACATTGAAAATTCTGAATATCGTTTCTTATGTCTTTGTATATGAGTGTATCAAATTTGATTAAAATCGGACCACTCCTTCTTTAACCCGAGTTTTTCGATTATCGATTTTCGATATTTATCGAGGGCACCTTGACACAAAAGCTAGCTAAGAACACTCGCAGACGCTTATAGTACAACTGTGTAAATTTTCAAGAAAATCGGTTCAGCCGTTTCGGAGTCTATAGGTAACGGACATACACACAAAGTTCTATTTATAAATAAGTTTAGATTATAGTGATTTTCTAAGCGCAGCTTAGATGTGGCACAAGGCCGAAAGTGTGGGGTACCCAGTGAGGATCGAACTCACTACTCAATTGTAATGATTCTAGCGAGATAAGCTTGCTAACCATTACACCATCTTGAGGTGCCCTTTTTAAGGAGTATTATATTAATGTTTTCTGTCTTCGTTCATCTGGCCAGCGATCTAGTGTCGCTACGAGCGTATTGTTACTGTAAGTAAGAAAATAAAATAATGGGACGTTGGGAGCACGATGCTGCAAATAATCCTTTCATGATAAGTCACTTGTTGAATGATTATCAGGTTAACGTATGACTTGGTGTGGCAATCGGGATAATTCTAACGATATATTCTTAGAATGTCACGCAAGAAAAAACACAGGTAGTAAAGAATGCATTGGAACCTACGGTGGCAAGCCGATAAATCCGTAACATAAAGATAAAAAAGTAAATTTACGCAAAATCTGAATCTTTTCAAGGAATTTAATTGGAGTAGATAGATCTATCTATCGCCCTGTTCACAAACCACCCACGTCTATTGAACAGGTGCAGAGGCTCATCTCTTGTTCCCTGTTTAGGACATGGTTTCCGGCTTTCTCTTTTCCAATCTATTCACTCTTACGTAGCCCTCTGCATACCAGTGGCCTTACTGCCTTGCTCGGGGTGATATGATTAAAAAAAAAAAAAAAATTCATCGCTTGGGCTTACTGCTATATCGTGTTGCATACACCGGTTCCCGTCCGATCACCGAAGTTAAGCAACGTCAAGCCTGGTCAGTACTTAATGGGTGACCATTTGGGAATACCAGTTGCTGTAAACGTAAGGACCAAGAATGGTTCAACGGTTCTCCAGTTTTGGAGGTTGGGTACAGGGCTAACAACCCTGCCCCGTAAAAAAAAGTTTGTTACAGTAACAAAGAGTTGCTGCCCTTATGCATCATCTGGGTGTGATGGATAAATGATGTATTCGTCGATTAATAATAGTAACAATATTATACAGGGAATATTTCGATTTAAGTTTCAGTTATCAATGATGAATTTATTTATTCAACAATGCAAGTAGAAATATTGGCTTATTTTCTCTGTCTCTCTCTCTCTATATATATGACTGGACGGACGTGGTCCGTCTACGAAACTTTGAAGTAAGGATGCTAAGTCACAAACCTTTTTTTTGTATTAATTCTCTCTCTCCATTGTTATAGTGCCTTATCTACATTGGAATGAACTCTTCCTCCTTCATAAATACTAACCTGCGAGGCTTCCTAAAATAGTCGAGACGCAGTGTAAACTGACAGTTTGAACGGACACTTTTATCAGCTGACTAAGCACACTCTTATTTTGTATCTATGTTCTGTTATTCCAATTACACTGGTTCAACCAAACTTCTTTTCGTGGTTTTCTTCCTAGCCCTAACACACACACACACACACACACACACACACACACACACACACACACACACACATATATATATATATAATTGATGTTCATGCCATGTCGTTTCGGGATGTAGGGCGATAATAGCTCTTCACGTTTCTTTTCATTAATATGCCTGAATTGTCATGATTCATGGTCAATGTAGTGGGGCGTTGTTTTCGTTGTCTTTTTCGCGGTTTTAAATTCAGAGTAGTTTTTCTATTAGACTGTTTGCCACCCAAGGCTAGGGAGCCTAGTCTACTCTGCTATTTAACCGAGAGTATATATATATATATATATATATATATATATATATATATATATATATATATATATATATATTAATGCAGGTTTCATTGAATAATATAGACAAGTTTTGTCTATTAATTTTGTGTAGGATCCGTTCATACCGTCTGATATACTTGATGGTGATGTCGTTGAAAGAAAACAAAAAATCACAGTATTTGTTGAATTTTTTCTCGGGTCTAAACTTTCGGATCACATAAGCCATTATCAAAGAGTAAATATTAACACACAGTAAACATAGAACATTTAAGCTATTAACAATAAAGATAATTGAATTGAAAAATATAAGTCCATCCCTACCGTGGCGGATGGCCGAAGACAGTGACAAAATAGTGGTGTTGTGGTCCCTGGTCAGACATTTGAGTACGTTATTGGAAATATTGAAATTGATTGTATTCAAACCAGGTTTAAATTGTTTAATGTAGAGTGCTTCGAGAATTTTTAGTTTCTGCTTATTATTTTCTTGTTTGAGTATGTACGTGTTATCAACAAGCGTTTTTCTCAGAAGTGTGCGTTGATAACCGTGTTGTTCTAAATGACGGAATATATTTGAATTTTTACTTAAGTGCAACGTCAGACGCCGTGAGAGCGAATTTGTGGTGTGGCCGATGTAGATATTATTGAGGTTGTTAGAGATACATTCTCTAAATGGACATATGAATTTATATATATATATTCTCTCTCTCTCTCTCTCTCTCTCTCTCTCTCTATATATATATATATATATATATATATATATATATAAGAGGACATTGAAGTCAAGACTTTTCTTGCTTAAACGCATGGCCTGTCGGTTGTTTAAGCAAGAAGCAGACTGTGGCGTCTGAATGTTAAATGCAATGTCTACTTTTGTTTCTACATATGTTCTGTTCCTGATATTGAGCACTTTAACACGTAAATATACACTGTTTTAAAACTACATTTTATTATATATATACATAACGTTTATATTCATATTTGTGTATTATCAGTATATACTCACGCAGTAATGAGAAAAAGTCGTCTGTGAACTTGACTAAACGCTTCTGAAGATTGAGCATTAGAGGGTTAAAATATATGATCAAAACTCAGCTAATAAGATACAGTGCCAGACTACTGACTTCTTGATTCAGTCTCGCTATTTTAAAAGATCCTATATGTCTTTGTTTTTCGAAATCGATATTAAGAGGCAATAACTTTATAACATCTTAAACAAAGAGAGGTCACTGCACAGATATCTTATTTGTTTAAAATTTAAGTTTTTCAGTATACACCTGAGTTTCCTTGTTCCGAAGTAAGATATTTTTCCTTATTTGAGTACCATAATTTAGATTCCTACATTTGTATATATACAAACCATTAACCAGGTGTTATCATCCAATGATTTCGCATGTGTTGCTATTTGTGCAAGCAATGTAAAGTGCCTGGAGCCAAAATCATAATTTGAAGATGAAAACCATTATTAGAAGCTAATCAATAACTATGTCTTCATTTAATAGTTTAATTAGCGTGTACTTGTATGTTACAGTGCCAAATAAATTAAATTAAACCAATCACGCTGCTTTGTTTGCTAATCAAATAGTAATTGTAAGTATACTTTTCTGCATTAATTTTTTTATCATTTAAACTTTAAACCTAACGAATGGGCAAGGTGTAAGGACACTACGAAATACTGATCTCAAAGCCAAGTTAAAAGTATCTCATTAACTTTAGTTTGAAAAATGAATGGTAGTTACAAGTAAAAACACCTTCACGAAATTGTGATTGGTCGCATTGTGTCAGTGGATTTTGCAAAATACCAATCATGGTTAGATTATATAGTCGAAATCTGTGGTTTTTATCATACAGATGAATATTTATTTGATTTTTACTTGAGTGTACTAGTAATCATTCGTTGGTTTTATACTTGAGTCTATAAGTAATAATTTTGGGATATATATTTGAGTCTGTTGATGGATATTTGTCAGGTTTAAACTTGAATCTATAAGTAAACATAGTATAAAAACCGGAAATATTAAAACAGATATTAGTCAGATATTTACTTGACTCTACAGGTAAACATTGATCGAATTTATACTTGAGTCTGTAGATAAAAATAGGTTGGATTTATACTTTAGTCTATTGGTAAACGTTCGTCTGATATGTACTTGAGTCTATAGGTAAGCGTTAGCTGGGATTATACTTCCGTTCACCAGAATCCAACCGGTGGCAGCTTTTGAAGGTCTTGAACATTTAACGTATTCCACTCGGATGGAAATTCAGTGTCATTGATTAAAGTCACTTATCAAGATCAGATTACCGTGTTACGAAGAAATATAACGAAAATTATAAATGGCTTATTATGTTAAGAATTGCTCTCATTTACTGTGAAAACGTTTCAGTATTTAGCACAATTTTTAACAAATGGTTAATAAGTGTAAAATATTATATCGTTTTTATAACTATACGTTTTCTATTATGTTGGTTGGTTGTTTTGTTTTTATGGCAAATCAACCTCGGCGGGTGATTTATTGCCAACTAAACTTTATTTATTTATTGCTGGTAATATCTTTTTCTTTCAACAATTTATTGTTGTTTTATATAAGTTTTTGTGTCTAGTAATACACTTTTCTTTTCGAGTATCAAGATTCATTGGGATTTGTTTTAAGGACAGAGTCCCCAAGTCCTACTCTTGTTATTTAACCCATAACTGGAGGGAAGGGACGGATTAATACCTTTCCCAAGGGTACCAGTGCTTAAGTGAATGCAGGCTATTCAACTGGAATTCGAACTCGGCTTGCCGATTTCTCTTTCTGCACCTCAACGCACATCCGTCACTATACGCTTACAGCACCTGGTATTCCCAAGCGGGCACCCATCTAAGTTTCTGATCAGGCTCAACGTTGTTTAACTTCAGTGATCGTGCGAGAACTGGTGTATTCAACGTGATAGGCTGTAAGCCCCTTTCTATTGTGTGATTTGAGTGAAAAGTCACACTTATTCAAATCTAAAGCATTATCATGTAACAACAACAACAACAACAACAACAACAACGACAACAACAACAACAACAACAACAATAATAATGATAATAATAATAATAATAATAATAATAATAATAGAAACCGCCTCAATTTCGTCCCACATTTCAAACATGATAATATTAACATAATTAATGATTGTAAAATTGATATTAAAATTTTGTCTGTCTTTATTTAATTTAATTACACACGGAATGCTTTTGACATCTCTGTCGTTATTTTATGCTATGGTCTCGTGTGTAGAACTTGGAGCCTTAAACCTGACACTGCTCAATACTGATTAAATAGTAAGCGCTTAGTGAGTTAAAGCATTGGTTTGGTTTGGTTACCGAATTTTAAGTTCAATCCCCGGCCCAACTCAAGGGAAACAGGAAGAGAAATAACAGACCCATGCTAAATAAGAAAAAGACGAGATACCCAGAGACATGCACAACGGAACAAGAAAAATATACTCCCGTAGATAAAGTAATGATTTTATCCCGAAATTCCATGAATATTATTCGGATCGACAAGCATTTGATAAAGGCCGAAGGGCACAAGGCCCTAGACTTCATGATAATAACAACAAAAACGGGAACAACGGTCTGCATGTACATAATGAGAACTGGTCATCCCAGAAATTCAGACGCCAGAATTCAGGAATTCAGAACATTTTTGTTTTTGCAGGAGATATTAAAGTAATTTAGAACTTTCTATAAGTGTGGTATTTTAAAGTTATTTAATCCATATGTATGTTTATGGTAAATAAGCAAGTTATTCAGAAGAAAGGAATTTTGATAGGATTTTAAATCAAGCTTCCTATCTTTGAATGTTCTACAAGACCGCCACCATCCTTTCATTTAACGGCATAGATAGTTTTACTTGATTTAAGAATATAATTACAGCTAAAAATGTAAAATAAAGCAGAATTTTAATCCGATATATACACAGAAAATGTTTGTTTGAAATATTGTATTGGGCAGTTATATTAATTGATTCAAAACGCCTATTCAATATGTTTAATGTCACTTAAGAGGTTGGGTGGTTCCAGTAATCTAATCTCGTAAAAATAAGATTATAGAAACCATAAGAAAATATCAATCTGATTGGGGAGAGTAGAATGGAACTAACAGTCAGTCAGTCAGTTAAGTGCCATACGCGATACACGCTTAGGCGATCATGTCTCGAAAGAGACATGACTGACTGGGCAGAAGTTTATCCCGCAGTAGGTTGCCATTGCTTTCTGCGGTAGACTGGTTGCCGACCAAGGCTATAGAACCCAATCTGTCCTGCTATTTAACCCATAACTGGAAGGAAGAGACGGATTAATACCTTTCCCAAGGGTATTTGCGCGTAAGTGAATACAATGGATTGCAACTGGAATTTGAACTCGGCTCCCCGGATTCTCGTTCCGAGCCGATATCCACTGGACCACAACGCACATCCGCTAACAGTAATTAACATAAAAAAACTGTTTCAAAGCTCCGCAACTTGCCAAGATCGATCTAAATGGAGGCAAACTGTGGTATTTTGTTGGGTGATGGCTGGAGGAACAAGGTGGTATGGTAGTTAGTTATAATAATGAAACTTGATTAAATGAACAACCATACGTCCGAACATAGAATACTGCTGTCATATATGGTCAGGCGCCCCTGCTGTTCATCTCAGTGTTCTCGACAGGTTCCAGGAGAATCTGTAACGTCATAGGTCCCGACTTGGCAGCTCGACTCCAGTCACTTTCTCACCGACGGGATGTGGCTTCCTTCTGTCTATTCTACAAATATATTCATGGCTTCTGATCCGACGAGCTTAATTCACTAGTGCCCTCAGCACTCGTGCAACCAGACTGGCAACATGTTCCCACCCACTTACAGTTAGGTCAACTAAATGCAGCTGTCCATCAGCTTCTTTTCTCGCACTTCCCACCTGTGGAACTTCCTTCCATATACTTGCTTTCCTGACGGCTACAACCTCCAGGAATTTAAATGCAATGTCAATTCCCATCTCTTATCAACTTGACTCCAGTTCTATCTACATCACCCTGTACATCTTGTTCTTTTCCTTTCTCTATACCTTCGCAACTGTCTTCACACCTGTGTTTCCAGCATTCTCTTGCCCTTTCTCTGACACTCCCTGTAACTGGTCGGTCTTTCTCTTCAATCTCCTCTTGTATAAATGTTTGCTCTTATGTAGCCTCCTGCACATCAGTGGCGGTACCACCTTTTTTGGAGTGAAACGATTAAAAAACATAAAAAAGTTAAACAAAAAATGCCATCTATTTTATACTTTTTACTCATTATTTTCGCGAACATTTAATCTCAGATAATGAATAATTATTTTGTTTGTTTCATTGAAAGGTATTCTTTTTATGGTTGTTTGTTTTGAGCATGTTGGGATGTGCAGACAGATGATGGGAAAATAAAGAAATGCAAAGTGATTAGGGCAGACATTGAAGAAAGGATTGATGGATAGAGAAGAAAGGAAGAATGAAAGAGACAACGGGAAAGGGATTTGGATCGGAGGATCTAGCGGCGAATCCAGATAGAAGTAAGCGCGGTGTGTCATGCAGTGTTTTCTAGCAACAGTTGGACTACAAAAATCAGCCACTTACGCTCGGAAACGTCACCCCTGTAAGCCTGCTCAGAGCCGGCTTTGTGTTCTGCAATGGAAATGTTAGACATTTTACGATCAAATATTTTGGGTGTTAATTATAGGGATGTGCAGGATTGTAAGTACCTCCAAAACGAGTAGGTGGGCGTTTTATGACATACATTACACGTTCACCCTATGTCTTTTTTACTCTATCATTCTTTTCTTCCACTTTTACACTCACAGAGACACACACACACACACACACACACACGCACACATGCCTATATATACACAGACATATAAACACAAACAGAAACTATAAATCATTATATAGACAGGTACACATACAAAAAAAAACACACACACAAAAAAAACGCACATTCACAGACACATGCAAATGTACACATACATAGGTACAAAGACGCGTACACACACACACACACAACCACACACACATATATATAATTAATATAAACTATTACTATAAACATTATATTTAGTTAGTAAACATGTTTGAGCAGATATTCCTATTTTTTAAGTAGTATTATTGATACCTACTGATCTGGACATTGAGCGTCTTTAACAAAGAAAATGTGGCTGCTGGCAGTGATTGAACCTGCATCACTTTTTATATATGGAGAGACTGCATTCAACAAGGTGTGCCTTAGTCCGCTTAGTCACGAAAAGCCTTTATTGTAAAGCAAGCTTCAATTACCTTTTAAAAGAAATGCACATCCCTCTTTTGAACAATTTGAAGACGGAACTTAAACTAAGTATTTTCTAAGAAATTCCAGATGAAAGGTAGGATCCCTTTATTAATGACTCTCAAATGTCCACGCCAGGAGATGTCAGTTGATAATGGTGATGGTAAAATTAGCCTTTTGCTTAAGAAGAAATATTCGGCATTCATTGGCCGAGCACCCAGTGTCATTTTTGGCTGAGATTTATAAAGCCTTAATACGAAAATATTTTTGAGTTTCTCAAATACAGTAACTGTTGCCGATCTTTCAAGCATTAAAGAGTGTTCTAAGACCTTTAAGCAATTTCTCCTAATTTTGAAAATTGCGCGTTCGTAAAAGATCCCTGTTACGTGAATGTTTCTTAAAAGACGGTCAAATCAGTTATTATAAATCGCCTGAAGGCACCGTAAGGTAGAAAACTGGGTCACGAAATAACTCGT
Organism: Ascarosepion bandense; assembly: GCA_037127315.1. NCBI lineage: Eukaryota > Metazoa > Mollusca > Cephalopoda > Sepiida > Sepiidae > Ascarosepion > Ascarosepion bandense. The sequence continues at coordinate 2,372,050 of JBBBDQ010000202.1, forward strand.
TTACAAATGAAAAATATTCAAACGCTCTACAATATAATTGTATTGAACACTTTTTAATACAACTATGTACGAGTCTAATCTAATAAATAATTATATATATATATATATATATATTGTGCATTTGGGCAACAATCTCTCTTTTATACAGGTTTCACTAAAAATTACAGACAAGGTATTATTATTTAGTTTTTTTAGATAATTTTTCATGTGTTTGTATAATATTTCTTTTTGGAATTCAAATTATATAAGAATTGTCCAAAGCTTTTGTACTTTCAAGGGCTTTCGGCTATAATTTTAGCCATTATCAAGAATTAATTTTGTTTTACTTATAAATATATCCGTGGAAAGTTTATGCATATAGAGTCTTGTGTATGTTAAGTTCCAAACACAGGAAGCACATTGTTACAGCGTTCATAATTGATGTTATTATGTATAGGATTTCTCGTTTATT
>JBBBDQ010000202.1:2375000-2435000 GCA_037127315.1 Ascarosepion bandense
ACAGAGTGGAGTTATACAGAGAAAATTAGACAGGTCCATTTTTTGTGTCGCACATGGCTGTAGGCCGAGAAGGAATGGTGGTAGTGGTTTTTTGTTCAATTGAGTGTATAGTGGCATGAGGGATTGGTCTGGGAACTGCTGCTACTATGGTGTAGGGGGTAAGTATAATAACTATGACCTCTCCCGTCGATTATAGGCATTGAAGTATGTTAGTAGATGTGTCGAAATTTATTTTATTTAGGCTAGATTTAAACTGTTTGATGTAGATAGCTTCTAGAATTTTAAGTTTTCGTTTATTATTTTCTTGTCAAAGTATATGCGTATTTTCAACAAGTGTTTTCCTAAGAAGTGTGTGTTGATAGCCGTGGTGTTTTAAATACCGGAATATGTTAGAACTTTCATTTAAGTGCATATATATATGCACATATATATCCGCAAACAGTCCTATTTCGCTGTATCACACCTGACAATATATATATATGTATATATATATATATTGATGAAGAAATTATATTTTACTGTTTTAATATCTTGATGCGGTTTCTTGGTTCAATAAAGTTTGTTCTAAATTCCCGAGGCTCTTTTGTTATTATATTCTGAAGAATATTTTCTGCATTTCAAAGCATTCTTTATATAAATTCGCTCCTTTTGTTCTGCCTATTTTCATTCTTTTGTATTACGCTTGTAGTTATTAATCCGATGTTTTTTGTGTGAGTATGAATAAGAACGATTGGACTGCAAAGTTATATTTCAAAATGTCACAGTTATTATTTACCATCTGTTTGATAATTGCTGAAAGCGTCTCTGTTTCAAAGCCGTCTGGTGGTGATCGTGTTGATATTAATGCCATTTAACGATAATAGTGATATTAGCCGTTTCTTTATAATAAAATATTTGGTTAGTTCTAGTAGAATTTTATAGAATCCATTAAATAAAAACAATTGTTCAGGAAAATATTTTACTCAAGTCCCGTTATTGTTATTGCTTGTTACAGTATTGATTGAAGACTTCCTTCGTAGCTATTTTTGAAGTAGTTCGGAAGGTTAACATATTTATTATGTCATTATTTTCTATTCGATTTATATGTCCAGTCCATTTTTATTTCTTCCTAATGTTTAAAGTCTTCAAGTAATGTGGATTCTGTCATCTGGTACCGTTCTTTGTTTGAGGTTCTGTAAGAACTTTTCACGAAGCGCGAAGAATGATGGTCCTCGCTAAGACCTAGAAGATTCATTTACTCGAAGCCACCTGTAACAATCGAGCTGAGAAAGCGATGGTATACAATTGACAGTATATTTTTGAACGAATTTGGCGCCTCCCACGAATGACATCTATATAAAAGTTTCTGAGGAGATTATTTTAGAACATGACTCGAGTTTTGAATTTAATGTTTAGGTATTTGTCTTATTTCTGAGATGAGGTAGTATTTACAGTATTTATATTATTCGGACTATTGTCCTCATCGTTTCGGCCGCTGTGCGCTCCGTCCTTCTTCAGGTGCTAGGAATTTTGAACCGAACCCTTGATTACAATCATTGTGGGATATGAACGCCATTCCTTTGTTTTGAGTCTCTTCTGGTAATTATGGCTTATCTCTCTCTAACCCTGTAAGTTACTTGTTCACCACTGCTGTAGCCTGGTATTGAACTCACACCTCTTTGGGCCAAGTCACAAGAACTAACCAACGTCTATATCCACTGGGCCATGTGTCCTTAAAGACACATGGCAGAGTGGATAGAAGGGTTTGTTTTGAAATTTCTAGAATCTGAAGAAGGTCGGAGCGTACAACGGCCGAAACATCGTACAAATGGCAACAAAGATGAGGACAATAGTCCGAATAATGTAAATACTGCTAATGTTTAGGTTTTGTAGCAACTTGCGATGTTGTGTTAAACGACTTCTAGAGCAGCCTATTCTATGGTAAATATCCCTACCTCTTATAAATTTGTTATAACTGATTTATTCCCCGAGATATTTGAAAGGTTTAGATTTTATTAAATCCACATTCTGAATTTTTATGATGGATTCAGGATGATTAAATCAAAAATAATAAAAAAATCTATACATTTGACATCTTTTGTTATTCATTTAACCTCATTAGCATTAATTCCTCATTCTGAATTTTTGTGATGGGTTCATGGTTAGTGCTAGTGCTGCTTTCATTTCATTTTCAGATCATATTCTCTATTTTGGAAAAGATTACCTTAAGTCTTATTTTATGGAAACTGGAAAATGGTTAAGGAAAATAAACAAAATATGTTGATTATATCTATTTATTAGGTTTGTGCAATTCTTCATAGTGCCATCTTTTGCATTGTTAAAAGAATTCTTAAAAGTGTCTCTACTGTTTATGTCTTTTAGAAAAGCTATACATTTGACATCTTTTGTTATTCATTTAACTTCATTAGTATTAATTCCTCATTCTGAATTTTTATGATGGATTCATGGTTAGTGCTACTTGAAGACTTTCTTTGTCACCATCATTTATTACAATCCGTTGTTTACTAGTATAAGGAACTTACAGAAGTGAAAGTCGAAATATGCTTAAACGCTGATTTTTTGTTCTTGTTTTACGTCGGAAAAAATCATTTTTGGTGAAGTCGGACACTGGCATTAGAAAATAGTAGGAAGAGTTAAAATGAAGGCAAACAATGATTATACAACTTTTCAGCCGATACTGAATCTATTATAAACAAGAAGATACCTCTATATTTAGTGCAATTCATAGGGAAACCTTTCGAACAAATTTTAATTACCTGGATAATCTGTTAGTTCACAACGCTACCGTTTTTTTTCTAGCCTCTAAATGAGGTCAGTCAGTGCCATATGTGATTCACGCATGTTTCGAAAGAGACATGACTGACTGGGCAGAACGTTATCCCGTAGTAGGTTGCCATTGCTTTCTGCGGTAGACTGGTTGCCAGCTAAGGTTATAGAACCCAATCTGTCTTGTTGTTTAACCCATAACTGGAGGGAAGAGACGGATTAATACCTTTCCCGAGGGCATTTGTGCGTAAGGAATTGAATGCAAGGAATTCAAATGGAATTCGACGAGCCGATATATATATATATATATATATATATATATATATATATATATATATATATATTTGCCTTAAGTTCATTTTCGGTGTTACAAAAACTTTTATTAGTCTCTCGCTCAACTGTGCTCTACACAAAATAATCAAGGGGGTTGCCGTCCGGGGAATTAGGTGGAAAGATGTATGGGGTCATGTGATTATATAAGTTGTTGACAGCTATGGTTGGCCTTTCCTGTATGTATAACATGATGCAGAGTTCTGTTGTCAGACATATGGTCTTCAAGCAGCCACCCTCTTGACCAATGGTAGCACTACCTTCTCAAGACATTTGATATAGGCTACTGTGTTGTGTCTGAGGCTCAGTGTGAAGATGAATGGATTCATAGCGTCACCATAATTACTGATCACACCAAAACACCTTTCATCATTAATTTCATCCAACATTTTTCGAATCATCTGCACAGTTCTCAGATCGACACCAAAATAGTCTGAAATGTTTCCATTTGAGAACCTGGCGCTCATAGTAAGCAGTACAGCATACTGTTTCCAAATTTATGGCGGTGTGAACCGCCATATGACGCTCTTTTTCTCATAGACGGTGTCAAACTGACCCTACTATACTGAGCAGTCAGCAAAATTTAAGAAGAAATAAATGAACCATACGCATGAAGTGAAAAGATTATCCGTCGCACCCTATATATCATTTGTAAGGAATTAATAAATATTTTAAACCTACATTTTTTGTACTACTATAAGCATTATATTTAGTGGATACATTTCTGTTAGTAGACATCCATTCTTTTTGAAACAGTATAATTACGATTACTGGCCTCGCCAATCAAAAGCTTTAATAAAGAGAATGTTTCTTTAGGGAGGGAACGCATCTTCACCCTCTTAACATTTCTCTAAGGCGGGTTAAAAGGCCATTCCATTCACAGCAATTTCACGTTTCATTTACGAACACTTTCAATCTCTCTAACCCGTCATCGTCAATTAAACTATTAAAAAAGCAAAAACAAAACATAGCAGTGCATTCATTAAAAATAACACACACACACACATATATTATTTTTCATAACAACAAAACATTGTGTTAAATGCACAAACGTTATAGTAACACAGTGCTCAATGCAAAATATAGAAAATTCAAATCAATAATATATATATATATATATATATATATATATATATATATATAGTGTATCGAGGCAGCAGATAATTTTCTAAACATATACTGTTAAATATAAGAGACAATAAACGTCTATTATATTTACGCTGATGGTGGATGCTTTTATGTTAACGTCCTTGTAACCTCTCTGAAGACGGCTCATGTGAGTCGAAAGCTTATAACCAACTTAAAATAAAATTACCCAAATGTTGGAGAATTTTTGTCTTTATTTTCACCTGAAATTAAAGCCAAAATACGATGTTTAGAATGGCTCATGATTAAACATAATAGACATTCATTGTCTCTTATATTTAACAGTATATATATATATATATATAAATGTATATATATATATATATATATATATATATATATATATATGTGCGTGAGTGTGTGTGTATGTGTGTGTGTGTGTGTGTGTTACGGAAAATTCCGAAGATTAACGAAATGGTTTTAGCAACCAGCATATTTAGTTTGTTTGTTTAAACATTATTTTTTATCCATACTCGTATTTGAGTAGATATTCTGTTTTTAATCAAACAGTATATTTTATATATTTATTTCTACTGGCCTGATTATTTACGATAAATTTTGTTACAAAAATGGGTGTCATTCGTCAAGATTCGAACCTGCGATCCCTCTCAACATAGATTTGACTTCGATTAGACTGTAGCATCATTCGTGGTCGAGTGATCTAAGACGCACCGAATGACACACATTTTTGTAACAAATTTTATCGTAAATAATCAGGCCTGTAGAAATAAATATATAAATATATTGTTTGATTAAAAACAAAATAGCTACTCAAATATGAAATATCGATTATAAATAATGTTCAAACATATATATACATATATAAAAAAGAGAGATAGATAAAAATATTGCGTGTTTCAAAATATCAGTACCGCAGGTTAAGTTTTGTATTAAATTTCATATAATACTTTTATAAATTAGAGTATCTCTTCACCAAAGTTAGAAAAGTATTGTACTCTGTTGATGGTATATTCCAGAAAAAATAACTGCAGGAAATTTTATACAATATAGCGAAAGAATTCAATAAGAAATGACGGACTACCACGAAGTAAGAATGCATCTTTTGTTAGCAAGAGGGTCAGCGAGAGCTAGATATTCGAGATGTCAGAATTAAACAAGTACAGAAATTTAATTAAGTTGGAAGATTTATAAGAGATGATGGAAAATGGGAGACAGAAATTGAACGGGACATTGGAAGAAGCGAAAGGTTGCTTCTAAAGGTTAAGCAAAGTATTAAGAAGCAGGAAACTTCCGTTCAAAAGTGCTGAATAGTTATGTAATGTCAGTCTTCCTGTATGGTAGACAATTTTCTTATAGATGAAGAAGAGAACTGTGGTCGAAGCGTTGTGGTTCTACAGAATAATGTCAAGAATAACATAGACACATCAGTAATAGGGAAGTTTGAAAAGAAATTGTCACAAAAAGAACTAATATCTAGAACTAAAAAAAGATAGCTGAAATTCTGGGGTGTATAATTAGTTTATTTTTCTTTTGTTTTGTTTATTTGTCTAGTGGCATATCAACTTTCATTGGATATTTAATGCCGAAATTTAATTTTCTTAGGAGCATTAGTAATTTTATTTACAAAAATGTATTGTTCGTAATTTTTTTCCAAAAATTATTTCTGGTATTTTTTACTTTGAAAATGTATTTCTATACTTTTTAGTATTTTAACCTCATTTGGGGAGTTAATTATCTACCCATAGCTGGGGCCCTAACTGGTGCTGCCACCCTGTGTTGGAGTGGGCCTGCAACAGCAGAAATTAAGAGGTGGTCTCACTCTCAGAGGCCTTGCTGCTGAATGTAGTTCATTGCCATACCCAGAACGGTATAATTAGGAAAGATGAATTGGAAAATATAACACTCATAGGTCGTATTAAACGCCAGATGAGTAGTGGTAGGCATCCTATAACAAACTTATGTAAATACTAAAACAGCACAGTGACATCACAGTGACAGTGAGGGATATTAGAGTGACAAATATTGCTTCGAGCTACAAAGGATAGGATGTTGTGGAGGGATATGAACATCTATATTCTAAAAGGAGACGGCTTGGAAGTAGGAGTTATTTTGTTTAAATGTGGGAGATTATTTGATAAAATATGTCTCCATTTTTGAATCTTCATCGCTATCTTTCCGTCTCTATATATAAAAGATATATACGTTCATTGCATTCATTTACGCACAAATACCCTTGGGAAAGGTATTAATCAGTCTCTTTCCTCTAGTTATGGGTTAAATAGCAGGGCAGATTGGGTTCTATAGCCTTGGTTGGCAACCAGTCTACCACAGAAAGTAATGGCAACCTACATGTCTTTTTCAGGATATAATCGCCCAAGCGTGTATCACTAACTGACTGACTGATATAAAAGAGAGAAAAAGAGAGAATTAGTGTTCATTTGCGGAACACCATATCGTTCCATCTCTCTTATGAAGAAAAAAAAAAAGAAAAAAAAAGAGCGTAAGTGTGAGGAATATTACTTCAGATATCGATCATTGGAGAGGAAATGCCAAATTGTATGCACTAGTAGCTGTGGTGATAGATAGACAAAGATTCGTAGAGACGAACTTAAGTCCAGACAGGTAACCTTCGACGTATTCACAGGTACGCAGGCATACACATGCTAACTTCTCAGACAGAAACACTCATTTGACACAAAATCTTTGGAATTAGCGCTAACCGCAATGTACTCATCGATTTAAGAGCCAGGGCAGTTTCGCAAAAGCTGTTTCTCATCTCTGTCGACGAATGCTCTAAGATGTCACAATCAAACAATAAATTCAGCCGAGCAGGCAACTTTCTAATTTCTCTTGCCACACCCATAGAAGGATAGACAATTTCCTTTAGCTTATTGGTTATATCTAGGCTAATTCCTTCGACCTCACCCGAATTTATGTACTCAGACACGCAAATGAGCTAACGTTTTACAGTCTGTACATAACTTTTAACTCGTGATGATGTACAAAAAAAGAAAAAGCAAAAAACGTGCGCCCTTATAGAGAAAACCTCCAGTGGATTAAAAAAACATTGTGTTGGCAAATAAGCAAGACGATTGAATTTTCTGATTAAGTTTTTTTTTTTTTTTTTTTTTAAATTTTATGCGGTTTTATTTCGTTAAATCGGTGCGCGTTGTGGGACAGTCGATATCTAGGAACAAAAGATCGGCGAGCCGAGTTCGAATTCTAGTTGAATTCATTTACGCGCAAATACCCTTGGGAAAAGTATTAATCCATCTCTTATTCCTTCAGTTATGCATTAAATAGCAGGGCAGATTGGGTTCTATAGCCTTGTTTGGCAACCAGTCTACAGCAGAATGAAATTGCAACCTACTGCGAGAAAATCATCTGCATAGTCAGTCATGTCTCGATAAAGACATGATAACCCAAGCGTGTATCACATATGGCACTTAAATGACTGGCTATAATTACATAAATAATATATTCATATATATATATATATATAGGAAGAAAGACAGGTAATTCAATGCCGACACACATAAAACCAACACATACATAAACCGAATGAATAAATTCACAGATAGGTACATTACTTAAATATTGATCTGAAATTTTCATTGCATTTTGTTTGAATTATAGGACTAATACAGAAGAATAAGATTAAGTGCTTGTCCATATTTCTGAGATGAGGTATTGTAATATTCGGACTGTTGTACGCATTTTTATTGCCATATTCACGACGTTTCGGCCGTTGTACGCTCCCACTTTCTTCAGGCGATTGAAAATTTGAATCAAACCATTTATTTTGATCGCTTGGTTAGATTATTCTCGTTTCACTCTTTGGGTCAAATCACTGGATCCAATCAACACTTTTATCCACTGGGCCATGTGTTCTTGAAGACATCTGGAAGTGGTATGATTGATGGAACGAGAGCAATCTACCCCAGTGATGGAAATAAAGAGTTCGGTTAAAAATTTCAGTCACCTGAAGAATATCGGAGCGTAGAACAACCGAAACATCCTGAATATGACAATAAAGACGAGGACAAGAGTCCGAACAATGTAAATAAGGTTAAATACATTGACTATAGTTGTTGTATAAGATAATGTTTATATGCATATTAAGGCTACGGATACACACACACATACACACACACATACACACACACAATCCTGGGTAAAAAAGCAATCGGAGTCTAATCGTACTGATGAGCTGTGATACGGCGAAACAGATCTGTCTGCGGATGACAATATGACACTATATATATATATATATATATATATATATGCACACTACCGACTATAAGTTTGGGACCACACAAACATTTTTAGCAGAATCATTTTTGCCGAGGTTGTATTTTTGTTATTCTTATGCAGATGTCAAGTAAAAAAAAGCATTCTTTTCAACTTTAAAGTAAACATTTACTCAATTTACTACTTGACTCCTCTTATTGTAATCAAGTTTTTGGCGAGAATTCAGATTTATTGAGATATTATAATTACGGTATAATTTATTTTTGTAAACCATATTACTACGGTATAAATAGCAAGGAAGAAACAGATTAGCTTTGAAAAAAGAGCTTAGGTTGAAATTCTTTCAAAAGAAGGATATTCTGAACGTGTTATCGCTAAAAGATTAAGCCTGTCAAAAAATGGCGTGCATGATTGCCTTCAACGACTTCGTGAAACTGAGTTAAATATTGACAGAAAAAGATCTGGTAGGCCCTGAGTAACGTCTATTGTAGAGGATATACACTTGATAATATCTTACAAGAGGAATAGAAGAAAAACCGCTCAGGAATTAACAATTAAAATTAAATCTACTCGGCAACATCCAGTATCTGTTACTACTGTTAAGAGACGACTTAATTCTGCTGTGTAGCAGTTAAGAAACCACTATTAAAGAAGGAGAATAAGGGATGAAATTGATCGTACAGTTCGAAATGAACTTTCTAGTAACAATGAAATATATCTATATTTATTCTTCTAAGACAAAAAATTTGTTATTTCTTTCTCTTAGAAAATAAGTCAAAGTTGTCCCAAACTTATGGTCGGTAGTATATATATATATATATATATATATATATATATATATATAAAGTAAAATAAATTTTCAATATCCAAAAATGTTGAATAAACATTTCAACATGAAATCCCTAGGAGAGTTTTCACATCTCCTCAGCAACCGTAATATTTGAAAATAGAAACAATTAAAATAAAAGTGGGGGGGGGAATAAAAATAATATAAAAATAAAAATAAAAGAAGAAATAAAAAATAAAATAAAAAAATGAGTCCGACTGACACCAAATCGGTCGATTTTCGATCCCACTCAGAAGCAAGTGAATGTGTCTACCACACTGATGAGCTGTGATACAGCGAAACAGGCTTGTATTTGGATGAGTAATATATATATATATATATATATATATATATATATATATATATATATATAGTGCAGTGGATAAATTGGCGTCTAAATAACGCAAAAATGAAAATAACACTGACATCTCATTTTAACAGATATATTTACCAAAATTACACAAAAATATCTTGAAATACTAAAGAGTAAATTTATTTAATCCGATCTCCATTGGATTCAACCATGATCTCCAGACGACTTCGGAATCTTATAAAGATTAATTATAGTACCTTCAATGAAACTTGTTTGTGTATATATATATATATATATATATATATATATGTATATATATAAACACAATAATATATATAAGTTTTTATTGATTAAGCTTTTTATTAACCTTTTCTTGCATTTTTACAAGGGGTTTCTATTCTGTACAAAGAGTGTATAAAAATTGTGAATCCGAGCTTTTTCACCTAATGTGTTAGCCATTATTAAGGAAGTTTTTTTTTAACTGAATATGTATATTTAAAAAATATATGTAAATACAGATATAGGGATATTTCATATTTCTGAACACCTTCAGTTCATATTCATAATTGATATTATATATAGTTGTCGTCTTTTTAATTGTTAACACTTCCATTATTATAATCGTTTTTTTTTGCTTGTGGATGAGTTTGTTATGATCATATATCGCGCAAGTATGCAGAGCATATCGTCTTCTTCTATGTGCCCTGTCCTTTCAGGACGTAGGCGATCATGGTTCTCCACGTCCCCCTATCCCTAGTGGCTCTTAGTATCTTTGCTCCTGTTACACCTCGCAACCCCCGTTCCGTCAGCCACCTACAAATATGTTATCCGCTGCCTTCGTCTGTCTCTTTTTCCTTCTATCTGGCCTGTCAGTATCAGGTTCTCCAAAATCCCCTTCCTCATTGCATGTCCCAGCAAGTTCAGTTGTCTCTTCCCGATGCTCAGTATTAATTTCCTTTTCGTTGCCATTCTTTCCAACACCTCATGTTTGCTTGCATGCTCAGTCCACGATATCCGCAGCATCCTTCTGTAGAATCACATTTCCGCTGCTTCAAGTTTTGTCCACATTTTCGATGATATTGTCCAGCATTCACTGCCGTATTGAAGAACTGACATCACATAGCAATCCAGCACTCTTTTATTTGTTTATAGTGAAATTTTCCTGTGTGTTAGTACTTTACTCAGCTTCTGGAACGCGTTCTTTGCCATGCCAATTCGCCTTCGGATCTCTGTATCGCACTTTCCATCTCCTGTTAGAACACTTCCTAGGTACTTACATTTTTGTACTTTCTTGATTCTGGTATCCCCCACCTGTATTTGGCATTTTGGGTTGCACTTTTTACTGATGACCATGTATTTAGTTTTCTTAAAGTTTATTTGTAGTCCTTTTTTGTCACTCTCCACCGATACCTTCTGTAGGAGGTCTTGTAGTTTCCTTTCCGTGTCTGCAATCAGCACTGTATCATCTGCATACGTTATGTTGTTTAAGCTGTGGCCTCCAATAACAAATCCTGGCGTATCATCTAGGGTCCTCAAAATATTCTCTCTGTACAAGTTGAATAGATCCGGTGAAAAGACGCATCCTTGTCTTACGCCTCTTTCTAACTTTGTAAATCTACTGAAATCGTTACCTGTCCGTATGCAGGCAGTTTGCTGCCAGTAGAGAGTCTTGATTGCTCTGATGTCTTTCCCCAAAATGTGGAGGCTGCTGAGCATCTCTATCAATTCTTTGTGACGTATTTTGTCGAATACCTTCGCATCTGTAGCACATATACTGGGAGAAAATACGAATATCTTTGTGCATGTCATATTTATTCCTATGATCTATCTATCTATCTATCTATCTATCTATCTATCTATCTATCTATCTATCTATCTATTACAGCCGATTTTTCCTTTCTATCTATCTATCTATCTATCTATCTATCTATCTATCTATTACAGCCGATTTTTCCTTTCTATCTATCTATCTATCTATCTATCTATCTATCTATCTATCTATTAGAGTCTATTTTTCCTTTTTCCTATTTCTATCTATCTCTCTCTCTCTCTCTCTCTCTATCTATCTATCTATTACAGCCGATTTTTCCTTTCTATCTATCTATCTATCTATCTATCTATCTATCTATCTATCTATTACAGCCGATTTTTCCTTTCTATCTATCTATCTATCTATCTATCTATCTATCTATCTATCTATCTATCTATCTATCTATTACAGCCGATTTTTTCTTTCATTCTATCTATCTATCTATCTATCTATCTATCGCAACCGATTTTTCCTATCTATCTATCTATCTATCTATCTATCTATCTATCTATCTATCACAACCGATTTTTCCTATCTATCTATCTATCTATCTATCTATCTATCTATCTATCTATCTCAGTCTTTGTGTCTATCTCAGAATATTCGGTGAAAGTGGTTCACTCTCATGGATTTGTAATACACCTTGTTGGTTACAAGTTCAAATGCTTTATGTGTCTATCTGTGTAGGTCAATAAAGATTTCACCGTATTTCGCACAATTCATGAAGGTTCCGGGCTTTTGTATTTTCTTTTGATGTATGATATTGAACCAATAACTGTGAAGGCAAAAGCAAAATTAATAGGTATGTAATGTGCGCCTTTGAAAGTTGAACATCAACCGAATATTTGAGTGAACGTAAGACTTACTGCGTTTGAAAAAGGAGACCGGTTATACACATTTGCGTCAGGGGTTGAAGGAGGTTGCGTATACGTGCCGTGTGAAACGAAACAAACAAGTTGCTTCCTATGTTAAATGACAAAAGCTGGTTTTCCAAAACATGAATCAGATGCATTATAAAAGCTGATGAGTTGACATTATGTCTGTCTTACGGCTCTACTAGAATTAGGTTTATTTTAAGGCCTATTAATGACGAGTTGCCTACTATATTTAATATAGAGTTTACGATCTGCGCAGCAAAGAAGTGTGCACATTCTGAGGCGTTGCTTGGGAAATTTATAATTCTGTATAAAGAGTGGCTTGTTCGAGGAAGGTACACACGCTATCAGAACATGTTACTGAAATGAATTATAATAATATTGAACGAATTTATCATTACAGACAAATGTATAGACACATGAGGACACATGGTCCAGTGGATAAACTCGGTGTCTTACCCAAAGAGTTGTGAGTTCAACACCTGGCTACAGCAGCGGTAAAAGCATATTGAGACATCTGGGAGAATTATGACTCATGGAACTGGAACACTCTACCCCGGTGAACAAAATAATAGGATCAGTGTGAAATTTCAATCACCTGAAGGCGGTCGGAGCATACAACGGCCGAAACGATGAATATATTAGAAAGATGAGAACGTGAGTCCAACCAATTTAGATAGTGTAAATAATTGCAATACCACATTTGGAGTAGATAGACAAAACTATCGCTCGGTTCACACTCCATCCACGTCTATTGAACAGGTGTAGAGTCTCATCCCTTGTTCCCTGTTTAGGATGTGGTTTCCGGCTTTCTCGTTTCCAATCGTTTTACTTTTCACTTTTCTCTTTTTTCTTATTTTTTCTTTTTCAATTGGAGTCGATAGACTAAACTAATTGGAGTAGATAGACTAAACTATCGCCCGGTTCACACTCCACCCACGCCTATTGAACAGGTGTAGAGGCTCATCTCTTGTTCCCTGTTTAGGATGTTGTTTCCGGCTTTCTTTTTTCCAATCTTTTCACTCTTGCGTAGCCCCCTGCACATCAGTGGCGTTATCGCTTTGCTCGGGGTGATATGATTAAAAATTTTTTTTTAAGAAATATAGGAAATTGTGGAGACTATATATGAACTACTACCGATAAAATTTCTTTTCGTACGAGATACTTTTGAAAGTGGAATACATTAAATTTAGCCAACAGAACGTGACAGCACTAGAAATCGGCGTATGGACGCAGACAGTAGCTTTTCGAATTCATTTTGATTTCTGAGCATAGAGTGATTTTCGCTTGTTATCAGATGACGTCATTGCAGCGAATGAAAAAATATTCCAATAAACTTGAGTATATGAAATGGAGAAAAGACGTGAACTTAATTATTAATCTGAAAGGACGTTATCTGAAAGCTTTTAGAGTAGATGTTTCAAATATAGGTAGGTAAATCAGTAAGTCCGTAACCTGTTTATGAAAAACTGTATTGATTTTATCCAACAAATAGTTCTTTTTAATATGATCACCTTCAACGTTAATGACTTTCACTCGACCCTTTTCTGTTAATTATAAAGGATACTTTAAAATGAAAGTTTCAAATCAATCCTCCTCCTTCTCTTCTCATACTCTTTCTATATAAATATGTTCTTTTAAAACAGGGGAAATCATGGGTCTTCACAGCTTCCTATGCTTCATAGCAATGAACAGTGTTTGTCACCTTACTAGTCACCACCTGTTCTACCATTCATTTATATATGAAGATTAATTTTCTGCTTTCAGTCGGTCACATGAATGTCAAATTCATCCAGCCTTCTTTTCTAATTATTCGAACCAGAAATTTCGAAAGTAAAAAAAAAATGTATACTTTTTATTTCTATTTTGCCTAATACTTGGTATTGTCGACCTCGTTCTCTTGGATCACATCTTTGTTTTCTGAAATCTCTTTATCTGTCAGGAAACAGTCCAGCGTTCACTGCCATATCGAAGAACTGAGTTTACATAGCAGTTCAGCATGTGTTTGTTTTTGCTTGTTTTTAACGCGTCAGAAAATCAGTTTTATACGAAAAGTTATTTCCGTTTTAATTGAGTAAAAAAAAACAACTCCCCCCAAAAAAAACAGAATAAAAGAATAAAAGAATATCAATCGATTTACGGCGTCAATATTTTATTCCGAATCTTTTCTTTTGATGTTATGAAAATGGGAATAACTATTCACAAACAGTTCTGGTTTTTGGCAACAGCAAGATATTCAGATATCTGACAACGGCGAGATCCGCAGATATCTGACAACGGCGAGATACTCAGATATCTGACAACGGCGAGATCCGCAGATATCGCTAATTTTGAAGGAAGAAGGATTTGCTTCCCTGGATACTTTACAGATATCGCGTACTTGTTCTAAAATTTAACTCCGATTTTGTTTATTAATTTGTACTCGTAAAATCATCATATCAATATCCTTTAAACACCTTGGGGCTGCATGCACATGGTTGTATCAGGGTTTAATTTTATTTTGCAATTGCCGAGAAGGGTCTGTTTGTTTAGCGGTGTATCAACTTCCTACGGACCATTTAAGGCCAAAATTTAATTTTCTTGTTTTATCATTGGGAATTTCATTGACAAAAATGTATTGCTAGTATTTTTTCTTCAAAGATGTATTGCTGATATTTCTACGATGGAAACACATATTTATGCAGTCATAGGTTTTTGGCTTCTGGTTGTGGATTAATTATTTTCACCCTGGGTTAGAGTGAACCTGGAATCAACAGCATTTAAGGGGTGGTTTCATGCTCCACAAAACTTCCTGATCAGAGGCCTTGCTGCCAGATGTAATTCATCGTCACACCGAGGATGGTCGGTAATCAAGTTTTTCCTTTTTATGATATATGTCGGTAATCAAGTTTTTCCTCTTTATGATATATGTCGGTAATCAAGTTTTTCCTCTTTATGATATATGTCGGTAATCAAGTTTTTCCTCTTTATGATATATGTTTCTGTCGACCTATCTGCATACAAGGTAATGCGCCATGAAAACAAATTGTAGTTTGTACAACTGAGATTGATTAAATCATATTAGGAGCGACTACTGAGACATTGTATAAAATGTTACAAATAAAAATAAAATAAAAGTACAATACATAACCATAAATCAACAACTGACTGGTGACATTGCAATAGTAAGCAATGTGCATCACTGCTTTTGTTTCATTGAAATTGATTCATGAAGCTTGAACATTTAATAAGCGTAAGTGTTGAGACGTGATTCACTTGTTAATAGATGTTATCGAATAATGTCACCCGCGAGAGAGACCATGGCAACAGGATCAAAGTGGTTCATGCTGGGTACGGAAAGCTCTCACATCAGATCTTTAGCAATTCCGGTTTCAACATGAAAATCAAAATCAGGGTCTTCGGGAGCCGTGGTCATCTCTACCCTTCTGTACGCTTGCGAGTCCTGGACTTTGTGTCGTCGTTGCATAAAAATAATAATCAAGGCCCAGAAGAATCCTTCTCCTCAGTTGCAAAGAGCCGCACCACTACCAACAACGAGATCCTATCTCGGATATCTCTCTCCATTATCCAGGCTACCATCCTTCAACATCGCCTTTTCTGGATTAGTCACTGGACCCCCACGTATCATCATCCTGTTTGAAGAACTACGCCGAGGCCAAAAAAACGATGTCTCAAGGATCAGTTGAAAACATCTCTGACATATGCCAACAAATCCCTGAAACTTGAAAAACTGTTGCTGCAAATTGACCTTTCTGGTTTAGGACCCTCAGAGGTGGGGGAGAGACTTTCGAATCCAAACGCCAGCATTAAAAGGACCTGCGACATGCAGTCAGAATGACACGATTCGCCTAGCAGTTTCCACAACCCACTCTGTAACTCCTGCTCAGGATTGTTAAGGACTATGCTGGGATACACAGCCATTGCTGTCATTTCCACCAGAGGCCGGAAAGAGAGGGTGACAATCCCGATGCTTGAATGCAAGCAGGTGCCGACGACGACGATAACTCAGTTATTAATATTTTGTTCATTGAAAAATTACACACACCGACATTGTTAAACTTTGTACAAAATGGACAAAAATTTTGATGGATACATTTTTCTCATGACAATAAGATTTAATGAATGTTGTTTTTGAAAGTTTAGTAAATAGCAAGTTTCTCTGTTATGGACAGCTTTAGTGTTTTCCACAACATTGTTTCATTCTAGTATTGACACCATTTGGGTTCGATTTGCAAGATATGGAAATCAGAAAATCGAAAATAAAATAAATATGGCGTATAATAATATTTTAAATCTTTGTCAAATTTATAGTCAGTGAACTATGTATTTTTCAATTTTAATTTATCCAAATGTCGCTTAAAACGCCACGCCGGCTTAGAGACACATCACGCTGAAACACCAGTTTGCGTACGATCACCGAATTTAAGCAACCTCGAGTCTAGTCAGTACCTAGATGGGTGACTACTTGGGAATGAAGTTCTATCAGGAGTTATTATTAGTGGAAAAAAATCAGTATACAGACATAAGAGAGGTCTAAATATAGATTGTAAGAAGACAATATATACTGTCGTTAGCAAAAGGAAGAACCAAAAAATGCGAGCTATGAATTAGGTGTCGAAATTATCCAAGTACAAACATTTAACCACGAGGGGTGAATTTTTAACAGATTGCAGAAACTTGATATAGGTACTGGGTTAGCGAATTATGCCCTCCAAATACTAAAAGTATTGAGAGACAAAGATAGACTAAACTATCGCCCGGTTCACACTCCACCCACGTCTATTGAACAGGTGAAGAAGCTCATCCCTTGTTCCCTGCTTAGGATGTGGTTTCCGGTTTTCTCTTTTCCAATCTTGTCACTCTCACGTAGCTCCCTGCACATCAGTGGCGTTATCGCCTTGCTCGAGGTGATATGATTAACAAAAAAAAAAAAGAAAAAAGAAAAGAGTGCTGAACTGGGATGTAATATTAACTCTCTTATATGGTAATGAATACTGGATAGTTTCATCACGG
The DNA here is from genome assembly GCA_037127315.1 of Ascarosepion bandense. Taxonomy (NCBI): domain Eukaryota; kingdom Metazoa; phylum Mollusca; class Cephalopoda; order Sepiida; family Sepiidae; genus Ascarosepion; species Ascarosepion bandense. The sequence continues at coordinate 2,392,292 of JBBBDQ010000202.1, forward strand.
AAAAAGTGAAGACTTGAGGCAACAAAGATGTGGTTCTGAAGAAGGTAACTGTGAATACTATAGACTGAGCAACAAGTAAGTTTTAAGGAAAATAAAAACAAAAAGTACACTTTTGCTTCGAAGTTGAAATAAACAGGTGAAAATTCTTACACACAATAAAGAAAGATGACCTGAAAATTTTGGCATTTTGAAAGTAAAAGGTGTAGACAAAAACAGTGAGTAATCTACTTAAAACGCCTGTGCATGGCAGAACAGGGAATAGGAAGGATAGTAGGGAGACAAACATTGATTATGACTAAAAAGGAATTTATGGAGAGTCATAATTACCCACTTTCTGGCGAGTCTTCTTCTTCTTCTTCTTCTTCTTCTATGTGCCCTGTCCCTTCAGGACGTAGGCGATCATGGATCTCCACGTCTCCCTATCCCTTGTGGCTCTTAGTATGTTTGCTCCTGTTGCTCCTGGCAACCCCCGTTCCGTCATCCACCTGATCAGACCCTGCAAATATGTTATCCGCTGCCTTCCTCTGTCTCTCCTTCCTTCTATCTGTCCAGTCAGTATCAGGTTCTCCAGGCTCTCCTTCCTCATTGCATGTCCCAGGAACTTCAGTTGTCTCTTCCTGATGCTCAGCATCAATTTCCTTTTTGTTGCCATTCTTTCTAACACTTTGTCGTTGCTTGTATGCTCAGTCCACGATATCCGTAGCATCCTTCTGTAGAACCACATTTCGGCCGCTTCCAGTTTTGTCCTCATTTTCGATGATATTGTCCAGCATTCACAGCCGTATTGAAGAACTGACATCACGTAGCAGTCTAGAACTCTTTTCTTCGTTTCTATTGAGATTTTCCTGTGTGTTAGTATTTTGGTCATCTTCTGGAACGCGTCCTTTGCCATGCCAATTCGCCTTCGGATCTCCGTGTCGCACTTTCCATCTCCTGTTAGAACACTTCCTAGGTGCTTAAATTCTTGTACTTGTTTGATTCTGTTATTCTCTACCTGTATTTGGCATTTTGGATTGTATCTTTTGCTGATGACCATGCACTCAGATAAAAAAATATATATAACCATATTTTTCTGCTAAAACTCTTTTAACTCAGTTCATTCGACAAACTACAGAGATACAGCTAAGTTGTTAATCTGTTGTTTTATCAAATGAGGTCAGCCAGTCAGATATTGGGTCGGTCGACAGAACACATTGCCAAAATATGAGCTGAACGGAGTGGTTGAATTTCGCCACTGAGGCAACCTCATCTCTCCCACTGGAGAGAAATATGATTCATCTACGCTTCCTGTCGTAACAGTTTGCCAGAAAGAGGAGCAGTTGCTGATCGTTCAGGCATTTGTGCCAGAGAGTTTGAAATTCTACACCCACCACTGCTATCATCATTGCCAACATAAACTTTACAATTACTGTTACTTGTTCCCGATCATGATTACCATTAATTGAATTGGTGATATTATTTGCTTATAAGTTATAATAAATATAATGGAGTAGCCAACATTGCCATTTATTTTCCTGGCCCAACAAAGAATTGCTACCAGAGAAACTACATATAAAATTCTGTGATTTCCATCCGTCTGTCCGTCCGTCACCCCCTCTAAAATAGCCAAAATTGACCGATCGAAATAAAATTGGGCGGGGGACGTGTAACAGGGGAGGGATACAAAGTACAGTTGGTTTTACTTGTAGTACTTGTAGTACAATACATTTTCACTAATTTTTTTGAAAAAGTAAAAAGTTGTATTATTTTACATACGAAATACACCTACGATGTTAAAAAAATAATTTAATGATTAAAATAAATACTTATTTAACAAAAATGCACTATTTTTGCTTATCTTTTCTTCTAAGTTTTTTATACAAGAATTCAGTTTTCAGTTCACTATGTGTTTGCAAAAACTATAAACAACTTCCAAGGTCAAACTCTTCAAAAGTTTGAAATTTGTCTTTAGAAAGAAATATTTACGCATGGCTAGTTGTATGTTGCATGCTCAAGAGTAAGAAATCCTTAGAATTTGTTCTTCGCTGTTAATGAGAGAGAGAAAAAAGGAATTTTCTTAAAAAATATTGTTTACCATGAAGTTCTTTAAAATTAAATTAAAGAACTTATTAAAATGCAAAGAAGGATTTTGACAAATTATACTTTTTAAAAATAAATCATCTTATTGAAAAATTTATCAATTGGTTTGCGAAATTTAATGAAACCTAGAGTTTGATAATCTGGACAAGATATTTTAGCGATAACTTCAACAATACTAAATACTGTGAGGATTTCAATACGCTATCGCATGTACCCAAAATATTGTAGTTCGTGAAAATTCCAGAATTTCTCCTACGGCAATAATTTGTGGATTTTGTCAGTCAAAGTAATTTTTTGATTATATGCGCGAATTTTGCTTTGTTTAAATTTTCCTAGGAAAGGGTCTGTTGGATTTAAAAATACACGCCAATACTATTGTTGGCTTTATGACATTACGTCGATTAGTTTCCACTAATTTTATTAGGTTTAGTCATATGTAATTTCCATTTTGTGGAAGCCAATTGTAATTATGAATGTGAAATCCTAAGTAACCATTCACTCTTCATCTTTATGTGACGTGTCCTTTTGTTTTTTCTGTTGTTTTCTTTTGTCTCCCTTTCTTTTAATCTGTCATGTGAGTATCAGATTTTCTATGCCCTCTTTCTTCATTATGTGTCAACTGTCTCTCCCTGATATTAAATATAAGTTTTCTTTTTCTTTCTATTTTCTCTAAAACTTCGTCTTTGCTCACATTCTCAGCATCCTTCTGTAGAACTACATTTTTGCTGCTTCAAGTCTCTTTATCTTTCAGAAGAGAAGATTGTGAAGCATTCATTGTCATATAGGATAAAAGATATTGCCATAAGTTTAGTACTCTTTTCTTTGTGTTTATTTCTTTCCTTACACGATATGATGAAAAGTGGGTTACGTTGGAGTTAGACATTGAAATAGTCCGTGGAAATTGTGTTCTTAAAACATGGGTCAACAAAAATCCTCACAACTTTAGAAATTCTTGGAGAATCCTTGTAGAGTAAATCAGGCTTATGGCTACATCACGTTTACACAAGAGTTAAGCAACATCGACCCTAGAGGACAACTAGGGAATAGCAGGTGCTGTAAGCTTGGATGTACGGGTGAGTAACGGATAACAACTCTGAATAGGACAGCAAAGTTTCAGTTCAAGTTGGACCCGTTATATTCATTCACACACAAATACTCCTACGAAAGATATGAATTCCCCCTTTTCTCCCCAGCCCATCGGTTAATTAATAAGATTTGTATTACTAAATCATTATCTTCAAAAACGAAAAAAATCTTACTGTAAAGTATATTTTTTGCTTTAAATAAACTACAAATTTTCATAAACCTTAGAAAATGAATCCATCATCTGTTGAGTAAATTGTGACAATTTTGTTCTTAATGACAGTTTTCCTTAATCGCTTCTTCAGGCTTCCAGATGTTCTAAGCTCATCCATTACTATAGGAATTATTACCACAGATGCGTTCAATAACTCGTTCAACTTGCTCGCCTTATCTTTGTATTTTTAAACGTTTTCCGTTACTTCGGAGTCTATACTTGTATCGTATGTAACACGAAAATCAATAAGGACAGGACTTCGTGCTTTAATGACATGATCTGTCTGTACCGAGAAATCCCATAATTTCGTGTGACTGTCATTATCTAGTAGAGTCTCCATACTGTTTTTCATTCACATTGAAGGCAAATTTACGATATAATTCAAAATGGATTATCTTACCAATCCAATCATGGCGTCGCTATTGCCAACTTGAGACATTCTCTGATTATATGGCTAATTGTCTCATCAGCTTGTTCACACGTCATGCATTATTATTATTATTATTATTATTATTATTATTATGTTGTCACTTTTATCATATTTCGATTTCTGCTATGGTCGCACTACCCAGCAAGTCTGCGGGAAGACATAGGACAGGCCGTGGTGTGTTGTTATGGATCCATTTCATGTCTTTTCTATCTCCCCTAACATCCCTAGCGTTACATAGACAAAGTTCCCCTTAGTGTGTGAGCTGTACTTAACAAGACAATTTTTTGTATATCTCCCAAGATGGGGTTTCCAGGGATTCTTTCTATGTGCTGTTTTGTTTCATTTTGTTATCATTCCAAGTGCACCTACACTGGCACGATTCGTGTTTTCAATTTCCAAAATGTTCTATTTCAATTTTCAGGTTTTTCTATTTTCCGAATTCCTTGGTTACTATGTTACAATCCGCTGGACAAACCATATCAATTAATAGGTAAGTTTTTCTTTCTGATTTTTAACAATAATGTCCGGCCTATTTGCTTCAATTTTTCTGTCTGTGTAGATTGTGCAATCCCATAGAATGGTGACATCTTCTATTTCTGTAAACGGTGCTGGGTGATGTTTATACCAGTGTTTCTTCTTCTTCTTCTTCTTCTTCTTCTTCTTCTTCTTCTTCTTCTTCTTATTATTATTATTATTATTATTATTATTATTATTATTATTATTATTATTATTATTATTATTATGTGATTATTCGATTTCTGCGTTGGTCTCACTACCAACCAAGTCTGCGGGGAGACCTAATAATAATAATAATAATAATAATAATAATAATAATAATTTCTTTTCTTTGATTTATGTAGTATATACATTTCCTACTGGGTCCCAACCAGAGATCCAAGGTTAGAAATGCTTCATGACATTTTTCACTCATCTTTTTTCTAAAGACAAAAAAAACAAACAAACAAAAAAACAAAAAACAAAGAAAAAAAAAACCCCAAAAAACAAAAACAAAGATTATACACATTTTACATAGATAAAGCTATTCGTAATGTGCGTGTGTTGCACTTGCGAGTACAATCTTTATATTTTTTAAAGGCATCGGCTACCAGGAATTCCTGTAATGTGTCCATTGAAATCTTTTCTAATCAATCCGACGGCTCCACCTACAATTTCTACTTCAAGATCCTTGTTTTTTGAAAGATTTTCTTGAAGATGCCTTTGTTTTCGTTTTAAGTTCTTTGTCGCTGCACTAGGTATATTATAGCTTATTTGCCTTTCTTCCTTAACTTGAAATTTCATTTTGAATTTGTTGTCATCCTTTATTACTGAATAAACTTTCTTTTTTCTTTCGTGTTCTTTAACAGAGGCCATCACGTAGTCTTTTCTTTTCTAGTTTCCAGATATCAAACAGGAAGTAAAAAGACAAAAGATAACGATTGACATTGCATTTTTCAGGCCAGCACTAATATTGCAGCTTCTTCTTTGTAATTTATCAAGGATCTCTAAAAAATATAGCAGGGGCACCAGACTATATGTGGTAGCAAAACATGGTAGACTTATGCATATAGAAGAGAGCTTCAATAGCAAATAATAATTCATCAAGGATCTCTAAAAAATATAGCAGGGGTACCAGACTATATGTGGTAGCAAAACATGGTAGACTTATGCATATAGAAGAGAGCTTCGGGTGAGAAAAATTGCCCAACAGGAAGAGTAGAAAATACTTTCTTAGCAACAAAAATCTAGCAATTGGCTCAATATAATCCTTCCACTTTAAGTCAGCGGAAAACATTAGCCCAAGAAGGCACAACATTAGCGATTTTGATTGATGACAGAAAGTGTTATCTTATATGATATATATATATATATATATATATAGTATATCGAGGCAGCAAGTAATTTTCTAAACATACGCTATTAAATATAAGAGACAATGAATGTCTATTATGTTTAATCATGAGACGTTCTAAACGTCGTATTTTTGCTTTAATTTCAGTTGAAAACTTTAAAACAGGAAATAACATATTACATTGCATTTGACTACACGGTTTTGTTGTCATTTCGTGCTATTCCGCGGTGTGACGTCATAAAACCGCATCGCAAACTTAGGAACTGCGTTTATTATTTTTGGTAACTATTGCCGTTGACAAGCGGAGTTTTATGTCAATACAAAATAATATCGTCGGTGATGGTGGATTTTATAATATTTCAGTTTAAACTACCTCTCTGAAGATGGCTCATGTGAGCCGAAAGCTTAGAAGAAAACCAATAAATAATTATCCAAATGCTGGAGAATTTTTGTCTTTATTTTCAACTGAAATAAAAGCAAAAATACGACGTTTAGAACGGCTCATGATTAAACATAATAGACATTCATTGTCTCTTATATTTAACAGCGTATATATATATATATATATATATATATATATATATATATATATATATATATATACCATCCGGTGTCTTCACGCGATTTACAATAACTGATTTTAACGTTCTTTTTAACAGGGATTATTATGAACGCTAACGTTTTCAAAATTAGGCTGAGTTAGAAAGTATTTGGTAATTTAGAAAATTTCATGAAGTAACAAAACGCCAAAAACCTAAATAGCAACGTACAAAACAAAATCATTAATAAGAAATGTAACTGTAGGGATAAAAATAAATGCCCCTCTTCAAGGACTTTGTAATACAAAAGGAGTCATTTACAAAGTAAAAGTATATGACTTAAATGGTGAAAACAAAACATAGTTGGAATCAACCAAAGATACATTTAAGACAAGATGGTTTAACCACAATTCTACATTTAACCTAGAAAACTTAAAATATTGGACAAAATTGGCTAGCCACGTGTGAAAATTGAAATTAAAATATGGAAAAGACCCAGACACAGCATGGAGCATAATAAAAACATCCAAGCCTTACAACAGTAGTAAAATATGTAGACTATGCCAGGAAGAAAAGTTAACTATTATGTTATTCCCAAACAAAAATGAATTACTAAATGAAAGAACAGAAGTTATGACCAAGTGTAACCATACCAACAAATACCTATTAGGATCATACAATCATGAATGAAAACGTTCTAACTTCTCCCTATACTGAAAATTGCGCATTCATAAAAATACCTGTTACGTGAGTTTTCTTAAAAAACGGTAAAATCAGTTATAATAAATCGCTTGAAGACACCGGAAGGTAGCTCAAAACCGTGACTGCGTAGTAACTCGCTCACAAATAAAACATATATATATATTGAACACTTAGATGTGGTTTAAGGATTAGTAAGCTTACCTTAGTAGATCAATTACGATAAATAGTCAATTCGATCTAAATATAGTACGTCTGTTTCTCTCTCTGGATACACACGCACACACGCACGTGTGCACACATATATATATTTATTGATATCAATAAATATGAAATTGGATATACATGCAAGTACAGGCACATATATAAATATTTTCCTGGTTTTAATAAAAAGGTGCTTGATAAGATGTAACAGTGCTATAAAGTATATATTAATAAATATACATATTATCCTACGGCTGTAGCATGACTCGGAGTTTCATACATTATACAATCATCAGGTGGTTATTATCAATTTCGCCGTTCCGGAATTTGGATTTGTAGTTCTTGCGTTGGCGTTGTTCAGGTTAATTATATGTTATAATCCATTTTTTTAACTTTTTGATTGTATAATTTAATTTGATACTGAGTAAAACTTAAACATGAGTTTGGAGAGTAAAATCTTAAAAATTAAATTAATATTAATAGATAGGATATTTTTAGGGAAAATGTTATAAGTTTTGTGCGTCTGGATCAAGGAGGATTATTTGGAGCTTTTTTTTCGGAGTAAACAAAAGAGATTACTGGAAAGTAAATAAGCAAATAAAATAATATAACAATAAAAAATGGTAAAAAATATAGGGGCAATCTAAGTTCATCCAATTAGCGTATTTGAGCAGATATTTATTTTATGCTTGCATGTGGTCATCATTTCACTTCTCTTGTTTAGTAAATTAGGGTTAAGAGTAATCAAGAATCTCTACTGGCAGCAAACTGCATACAGACAGGCAACTAATTCAACAATTATACTAAGATTGAAAGGGGCGTAAGACAAGGATGCATCTTTTCACCGGATCTATTCAACTTATACCACGAGACTATTCTGAGAACCCTAGAAGTTATGCCAGGATTCGTCATCGGAGGCCACAATTTAAACCATATAAGGTACGCAGATGATACAGTGCTGATAGCAGACACAGAAAGGAAATTACAAAACCTCCTACAGAAGGTAGCTGAAGAGAGTGACAAGAAAGGACTACAAATAAGCTGCAAGAAAACCGAATGCATGGTCATCAGCAAAAAGGGCAGCCCAAAATGCTAATTACAGGTGAGGGACTCTAAAATTAACCAGGTACAGAAATGTAAAAACCTAGGAAGTGTTCTAACAGAAGACGGAAAGTGTGACACTGAGATCCGAAGGCGAATAGGCATGGCGAAAGAGCATTCCAGAAGTTGAGTAAACTATTAAGCAACAGGACAATTTCACCAGAAACAAAGAGGAGATTACTGGATTGCTATGTCATGTCGGTTCTTCTATATAGCAGTGAATGTTGGACAATATCTTCGAAGATGAAGGAAAAACTTGAAGCAGCTGAAATGTGGTTCTATAGAAGGATGCTACGGATATCATAGACCGAGCATGGGAGCAATGATGAGGGTTTGGAAAGGATGGAGACGAAAAGGAAATTAATACTGAGAGTCAGGAAGAGACAACTAAAGTTCCTGGGACATGCAATGAGGAATGAGGGCTTGGAGAACCTGTTACTAACAGGCCAGATAGAGGGAAAAAGAGACAGAGGAAAGCAGTGGCTAATATATTTGAAGGACCTGATCAGGTGGATGACGGAACGAGAGTTACATGGTGCAACAGGAGAAAGCGTGCTAAGAGCCACAGGGACAGGGAGATGTGGAAATCCATGATCGCCTACGTTCTGAAAGAACATGGCACATAAAAGAAGAAAGAAGAAAAGAAAGTTATTGTAAGATAAAATTTTCTAGAAGGGGTAAGTTATATCTATTTCCAATTTCATTATAAGGTTTAGTTTTTGCGATGACGTTCCTGGTAATAACTTGTTTTTTTTTTTTTAATTAGCAGAGAGGCCAGTTCTTTTACTGTATTTACTATTGCTTAAAGTTAATACATAAGTGTGATATCGATATTTCCATTGGTTTTCACTTGATCCAAAATAAAAATTAACATGATCATGGGAATGGATACTGGCTCTGTAAATTATACTTTCAGTCATACACTGTCCTTTTAGTGGGCAGGTCTTATTATTTCGTAGTTACAATTATTTTCAGTAGAGCTACTATTATCTATAGGAGAATTATTGTTTATTCGTACGTTGGAGATGTGTTTATTATATATATATATATATATATATATATATATATATACATATATATATATATATATATATATATATAAAAAAAGAACAGACGTCATATTATTTAAACCCGAGGAACCTTTCGGCCAACTCTTATCAAGGGTTCTCGTTGGCTTTAATTTTAAGGGAATTAAGGAAAAGGACAAGGCAAAATATTGCGAATATTTTTGTGGGATTTCATGAGCGTCTGCTATTAGAGAGGGTAGCTGAACCTTTGATATATCAACGATATGTTGATGATACCTTCTCTTTATTTGACAGCGCCATTGATGCTGAACATTTTTTAGTTCAACTAAATTCTTTACATCCTTCCCTGCAGTTTACCATGGAGATTGAAAGGGATGGATGTCTCCCATTTTTAGATGTCCTTGTTCAGCTGCGGGACGGTGCTTTCGTGACTTCTGTTTCTCGCAAACCAACTTTCACTGGTTTGTATACTAATTGGAAATCGTTTGTCCCTGAGTCTCGTAAACTAGGTCTGATAGAAACCTTGGATCACCGAGCCTTGAATATTTGTTCTCCTGAATGTTTAGAAAGTGAATTAATTCGCTTGCAGGAGATTTTCGAAGGCAACGGGTACCCGGTTAATGTGGTGAAATGGGTAATTGATCGCAAGATCAAACGTTTTAAAGAACCTAAGGTTGAAGGATCTAGCCGCTGTCCCTTGTATCTGAAAATACCCTGGCTTGGTAGAAGATGTCAAACTGTAGCCGACAGAGTTTCGGTATGTGTTTCGTCCTGTTATTTTGCGGTGCAGTTACGTGTTGTTTTTCAGACTAGACCTGTGTTTCCTTCCTTCAGTAAAGATAGGTTGTCCTATTTTCGAAAAAGTTCCATTGTTTATAAATTTAAATGCTGTTGTGATGCGGCATACATAAGACGTACCGATCTGAGGTTGGAGACGCGGGTTTCACAGCACGTCCCCGCTAATATACGTTCAAGTGGCTCTCTCAGACCTATAAGAACAACACAATCTGTTCTGGATTCCGCTATTGGACATCTATTGGACATCTTTTGGACAATCAAGTGTGTGCCTCGGCATATGAGGACAGCTGGTTTACTGTCTTGCACAACGCTCGGTCTACACATCATCTACGTATTTTGGAAGCAATTTGCTTGAAAATTCAACAGCCGAGCCTGTGCAGACAGAAAGAGCGGTTTTTACGCTCCTTACAATTGCTGGTGAGTCTGTGAGTGTAACATTTTTTCACTTTTAAACACTCTTGTGGAATTACATGTGTACACCTCCCCTTACATTTTATGTGTTTTTTTCAATAAATTTATTTTTAAACGAGTTCCATAATCTCCCAGCATTGTAAGTAATTTATTTTGCCTTGTCCTTTTCCTTAATTCCCTTAAAATTAAAGCCAACGAGAACCCTTGATAAGAATTGGCCGAAAGATTCCTCGGGTTTAAATAATATGACGTCTGTTCTTTTTAAAGCCATTAGTAATTTCTGTGGGTACAAATCGTTATATATATATATATATATATATATATATATATATATATATAAAGTCTTAACTTATATTTTGTCATAAAATAAACTGAGGGCTTAATGCTCATTTTTTAAAACTCGAAGTAGTGAATTTTGATACTAATATTATTTTAATAACATTATTGCTCTCTCTTCCTCACTTTGTCTCTGTCTGTCTGTCTGTCTGTCTGTCTGTCTCTCTCTCTCTCTCTATATATATATATATATATACATATATATATATAGTTATCTGGAAAGTTCATGACGATTTTTCATCGTTCATTTTCCATAACGTTAGACAATTTCACTTTTTTCAACAGATATACTATGCTTATATTTCCGATTAGGGTACACTTCAAAATATCTCAAGTTTAAACTTACTTAATTCTTGTCAGTTTTACATCCCTATAAAAATGGAAGATTATAAGGCACGTTTTAGACACTTGATGGTTTTTTATTAATGTAAAGGCAAGAATTACTCAAAAAAGATCTGTAGTTACGGTGGAAGTGCTTTAGTTGACACAACTATACTGAAGTGATTGGCTAGGTTTAGAGCTGGTGATGGTAACCTTATTGATAAAGAAAGCACAGGCAGACCTCCGACTGCAGCTGACTGCAGATGACGACCAAATCAAGCCATTGATTGAGAATAAAACGCATTACACAATGAGGAAATTGGCAGGAACGCTAAGTTTATCAAAATCTACCACCCATGAGCTTGGATACTTAAATCGCTACGATGTTTAGATACCACATATTCTGAGTGAAAACAATGTTTTGGATTGCATTTAAATTTGCTGTATAAATGCAATGAAAATAGACTCATTTTGAAGCAAATTATGGCGGTTGATGAAAAAATTTATCGTTAACAAGAATGTTCAGCGAAAAATATCCTGAGGTAAGTGACATGAGCCAACTTTAGTCACCCCAAAAGTAGACATCCTAAGAAAGTTATGTTGTGCATTTTGTCGGATTAGAAAAGAATCCTGTATTTTGAGATTCTGCCAAATAACTAGTCAATTGATTTTGAAAACTGCTCACAGTTGGACAAATTAAAGGCAACAATTCAAGAAAAACGTCCACAGTTTTCTCAGAGGAAAGCTGTTGTTTTTCACCAGGGTAATGTCAGAGCGTATGTTTCTTTGGCAATCTGGCAAAAATTGTTGCATCCTGGGTAAAATATGTTACCACCAAGCGCCATTTTCACCAAACATTGCTCCTTCGGATTTTTATATTTTCATTGATTCAACTTTTGCAAAATAATCTCAATGGTAAAAATTTTAATTCTTTGGATGACATAAAAAACACTTTAATGTGTTCTTTGCCGAGAGATCATCAAAATTCTGGGAAGACAGAATCTTTAAGTTGAAGAAAAAAATTGAAAAAGGATGTGAAACAAAATGGATAACTTTGTGTTTTGTGCTATATTTTTCTTTTACAATCGGCATGAACCTTCCTGACAACCTATATATATATAAGTTGAACATTTTGACCTAATCCAGATTTTCCTCTCTAATCGCACATTGAAGGTGGTATTAAACGGACATGCCTCCCAGAACTACCATACGAACGCGGGTGTCCCTCAAGGCTCTATCCTAGGTCCTACGCTCTTTCTGATCTACATTAATGATCTCCCTGATACCATAAGATCCCAAGTAGGTATGTACACCGATGACACAACAGTTTACTCTCACCTTGATCAAAAAGCTGGTGTGGGCGACAAAGCTAACCTTGCAGCCGAGCTTGAAAAGGACCTCCAATCCGTAGTGGACTGGGGTAAGAAATGGCTCGTGAATTTTAATGCTTCTAAAATGAAGCTGCTATCAATTAACCGTCATAGACAATTGCACCTACCTCCCATTAGCATGGACCAGGCTTGCCTCCCTGAGAGTAAAACACTACGCCTCCTTGGTCTCACACTTTCAGCGGACATCAAGTGGAATGACTATATCGAATCCATTGCTAAATCCGCTGCTATGAAAGTCGGTTCTCTGTGCAGGGCCCGGAAGTTTTTTTCGTCTGAATCTATCCTGCACATATATAAATCTATCATCCACCCGTGCATTGAATACTGCTATCACATCTGGTCGGGTGCCCCTGCTATTCTCCTCGGGGTTCTTGACAAACTATAACGGAGAATCTATAATGTGATCGTTACCGACTTGGCAGACAGGCTACAGTCTCTCTCACACCGGCGCGACGTGGCTTCCCTGTGCCCCTTCTATAAATACTTTCACGGCTTCTGCTCCGATGAACTTAGATCACTGGTGTCCCCTAGGTACGAATTTGCATGAGATACTATATTAGCCACTAGATCCCACCCTTTTACAGTGAAACCGATAAAATGTAACCGCAATTTCTAATCCAACAGCTTCTTTTCTCGCACTTCCCGCCCGTGGAATTCCCATCCGCATGATTGCTTCCCCGACGGCTACAGTCTCCAGGAGTTTAAATGTAAGGTCAATAGACACCTCCTAACACACTAACTCGCATCCATTCTTCAAACACTCTTCCCATCTACCCAACCCTCAGCCTCGGTATCCTTACCCATCTATCACCCTCCTTTTGACATTTGCCATATCTAACCACTCTTTCTCTTTACCTTCCTCTATGTAGCCCCATGCACAATAGTGGCAGTGGGATGCCTTGCTTGGGGTGAAATGATTAAAAAAATTCTACAAGATGAATAGAATAAATAAAGAACAAGTAGAAAAAGTGTCATTAATCTAACATGTTTCACAACAAGCTTCTTCAGTGATTTAATAAGGACGAATGCTTTAAAAATATAAGAGACATTATTTTTAAATGAGGTCAGATACGTGTCAGGTGTGATAAAGCAACGGATGAATATTAAATGTAGAAGATAAAACTTGTTTTTAATTAACTGTATGTGTCAACGCATTCTTTTTGAATAAAATAATAGAAAAGACTTATGAATGTCTGCGTTGAGAGAAATCAAATGATGGAGCGATTCTCATTTTAAATAACGTGCGAATCACGTATGAATCAAAAACGAAATATATTTTTTGTTTAAATTCTAGTGAAAATAAAGTTAACAGAATCTTTCAATGACATAAAATTTACTAAATAACGTTAACGGTTACTATCTTTCAATGAAATAGAATATAACTATGTATTAAAATTATTATAATAACATAATTAAGTAATATTATATAAATATGAACCATATACATAAAGTATCATGAAATATTAACGGTTAGAGTCTTTCAGTGATATAATAAATTACTAAATAAAATGTAAAATTAATATTAATAATAATAATGAGAAAGAAAGAATGATAATAATAACTCTAAATTACATATAATGATAGTAATTAAGGAAACTATTATATTGCTAAGAATATAAGACACAATATATATATATATATATATATATATATATATATATATATAGGTATAGTTGTCAGTCCGTAAAACGGTGAGGATAATCCAACAAGATTTCCTTAATATAAATTATTAATAGGTAAATACATATAGAGAGCTCGATGGGTGTTAACCAGAGCGATATGAAGTTTATAAAAGAAAACTCAACACGTCATATTAGTTATAAACTATTGTTCATTTCAATGAGTTTAACTAGCTCATATCATCAGACTCTTTTACAATATTTCCTCCATCTGGCCTAAAATTTCTACCGGAATGAACGTTTTCTTAAAATGAAGAGGGAACATAATAGAAATAATATATATATATAAAGAGAGAGCGAGAGAGAGAGAGAGAGAGAGAGAGAGAGAGAGAGAGAGAGAGAGAGAAATAGGGAGAGATTAGCATTGCTGTTAACGCTTAGTTTCAGAAAATAACTACGATTTTTATCATTTTATCCAAGCAAGGCGTTAACACCACTGGCACGCAATGGATGGAGACGAGAGGGTTTGAAACTGAAAGAGAAGTCTAAGAATAAGGAGGATTAAGGAAAGTAAGAAAAGATGAACGGGATTCAAGAACATATAAGATGGCGATTGATGTTGCATTTAAATTATGCCGTATCAGATTTACTTTACTTACTTTTTGATAAATATTTGCTAAATTATTTTTGGCGATTTAGTGCTCTGCTTGATAAGAATGTTTGGCACTGGTAAACGTCAAAATCTTTGACCCTGACTAAAAGTTGCCGCCAAAAAAGCTTCTTACTTCCAAAGCCATCGATATAATTCAATAAAATGTCTATTTCTGTTAGTGTACATTGTGCATTGCGGTATATATTCATATACTACGGCATGGCATTATGGTAAAAATTTTTAAAGTTTCCTTTAATGGAATGCACTTAGTTTCTTTTTCTTTTACGTTCGGTTCCTTGGTTTACAGTTGTTGTTCTTTTTTATTCTCTCTTTCTTTCTTCGTTGGCTCTGTTCTTCCGAAAAAAAAGAAAATAACCATCATTTTGTTCCGATTTAAATCTATGTCAATTTCTGTCAAAGACAAAACCAAATTATATTATCACTGGATAAAATGACTTCGACACTTAAAAAAATAATATCCGCCATATATTTTGTATTTTTCATAGTTTGTTATTGTTCATTGTACTCTGTCACTTATTTTTAATTTGAATTTTTATCAACCTCGCACTGTGAAGTAAATATGGATATAGACATCGACAGTAGAAAACATTAAACACATAGGTGCAGAAGGCATATACGCCAGAGTAAATATTTAAACGCTTTTTCTTTCTCTCTCTCTCTCTCTCTCTCTCACACACACACATACACACTCCCTTTTACACACACACACGAACACAGAGAGAAGCAAACACACATAAAGAAAGTACAAATACAAACATACACACGTAAACACACATGCACACGCGCACACACATACACGTGTGGCTTAAATTATTAATGCCTGTATTTGTGAATGGGAATATACATGTTTAAAATTTGTGCGTATGTCTAGTTAAGTATATATTTGTATACATGTAAATTCGTGTATCCATTTCTGTGTATTGTTAATACAAACGTTGTCTTAATAAAATTACAGGACATACAATCTGTAGAGACACACACGAAGAGTCAATAAACTGACTTGAGCTCAAAGATACCAGAATCGACAAACTGGTAATTATATATATATATATATATATATATATATATATTCGGATTTTCTATTATAACAATGTGGGATATTTGATAATAAAAGCGACGGAAATTTGATCACTAAGAAAAAGGAAATTGCTAGATCCTATACCCAAAACAGATATTAAAACAAAAAATTAAATTTAAATTTAAAATTCTTAGTTTCTTCTCTCCTTCGTGTGTCTGTGTAGTCGCATCAACGTAAAAATCTGAATTCTCCTGCATGTGTAGCATGGTGAGTCCTATTGTCAGACATAGGTCTTCCGCTGACATAAGCCAATTTTAGTCAACCCAAAAGTAGACATCTATTAAAGGCAACAATTCAAGAAAAACGTCCACAGTTTTCTCGGAGGAAAACTGTTGCTTTCCATCACAGTAATGCCAGATCGCATGTTTCTTTAAGAACCCGGCAAAAATTGTTGCATCCTGGGTGAAATATGTTACTACCACGCGCCATATTCACCAAACATTGCTCCTTCGGATTTTTATATTATCATTTATTCAGTTTTTCAAAATAATCTCAATGGTAAAAATATTTCTTTGGATGACATAAAAAACACTTTAATGTGTTCTTTGTTGAGAAATCATCAAATTTCTGGGAAGACAGAATCTTTAAGATGAAGGAACAAATGAAGAAAGAAACACACACAAATCTAAGGCGGCACTACCCCTTCAAGGCACCTGATGTAAGACTTCATGTTAAGTTTGATGGAATCAAATGGAAGCATAACATCTTTATTAGTAGGAATCACTCTAAACGCCTTCTTAATCAACTTTAGACTCATCTAACTATTTCCGGATCCTCTGCACTGTCCGTAGATTGACGCCCAAACTGAAATCGTCGTACTGAAGCTTCTGGCGTGAGTGCTAAGCAGTACAACATACCGTTTCTAAATTTCTGTCGGAGAGAATTGCGTAATGAAGCTCTTTATCTCACAAATGGTGACTAAGTAACCCTACTATTCTGTGAAGCTGACAAAAATCAAAATCAAACAACGCACATGCGCAGAATAAAAATAAAAATGGAAACAACTTATTCATCGCTCTTTCTCTCGAACAACCCCTGCCACTGCCGGTTAAAATGATTAAAATCTTTATCTTAAAAAAAGTAGGCTTCTCATGTTCAGTAGCTGTTATCGTTCTCTCTAGCATTGATGGGTACATCCTTCCCAACATTTTATTTAGAGTAAATGTGGTTCTACAGAAGGATGCTGCGGATATCATGTATCGAGCATGTGAGCAATGTTGAGGTTTTGGAAAGAATGGAAACAAAAATGAATTAATATTGAGCATCAGGAAGAGACAGCTAAAGTTCCTGGGACATGCAATGAGGAAGGAGGACTTGGAGAACCTGATACTAACAGGCCAAATAGAGTGAAAAAGAGACAGGGGAAGGTAGCGAATAACATATTTGAAGAGCCTGAACAGGTGGTTGACAGAATTGGGGTTGCGTGGGGTAACAGGAGAAAGCGTCTTAAGATCCACAAGGGATAGGAAGACGTGGAAAGCTACGATTGTCTACGTATTGAAAGGATAAGGCAATAGAAGAAGAGAAGTGTGTGACATCATCATTTTAATCATTATTTTTCTCTTCGAGGTAAATGTGCTATCCATTTTAGCTGTTGCTGTTTAAAAGTTCCCTGGTGATGGCGTTTCTGATAATTGTTACAGTTTCTTGTTTGCTATTCTGTAGCGCTAAATTATGGTCCTCAACGAGACCTACTTTTTCTGTTCGCTCAAAGCCACTTTAACCATTGATCTGAGAAAGATGTTGTATAGTGTTGACAGTTTACATATTCCCAAACAGGTTTAAAGCCATGCATGGCATCTATAAGAAATCTTTAATGAACATAATTTGGATCTTCAGGTTAGTGTTTTGATCTTGTAACAACTTGAGGTGATGGGCGAAACTATCTTTATCGCAGACAACTTTATATTCAATTCCCTTCTTCTATGGTAAATTTGTTATAACTGATCCATAGACTGAGGTATTTGAAAGGATTGGTACTTATTAATTCAACATCCTGGGAAATAAGAGAATGACATAGGATATAAATCTATTAAAATATTAAGGATACACAATTCTATTAAAAGGAAAGAGAAATAGGATGAAAGAGCAAAAGAGCTGAATGTGCGAGCAAAGTAAGTAATAAGTGATGAAAGCATTAAAATGTATCAGGACAAAAGATCGATAAAATGTGTTTCTTAAATTGTAAGAAAAAATGTTAGCGGTACAAGAAAGATTTAATTGGTGAAACAAAAATGAAATGAATCTCATTTATTGAAGCATAAACATGAGAAGTAAGAGCTAATTTGGCCAAAAGCAACACTTTGGAATTATTAAAGCAATGCCATAAAAAAAAAGGTACATGAAAAATTAAAAACAAAAAGAAAAGAATTAGATTAAAAAAATAATTTAAAGTTTTTAAAGTATCTTTTAATTTTATATTATTATTGCCGCTTTTGATAAGAATTATTTTCTCTACAACAATCGTCTGCTTAGTTTTAAATGCTATTATATCATTCTATTTCGATTTTTGCTATGCTCACATTACCTAGCAAGTCTGCAAGAAGACCAAAGACAGATAGTAGTGTGTTATTATGACTAAATTTTATGTTTTTGTTTCTTTTTTTTTTGTTTTTTTAAATTTTCATAACATCCCATAGGCTTACATAGACAAAATTATTTTTAGTGTGTGGGTTGTATTTATCAAGACAGGTTTTGTATTTCTTTTTAACTTGTATTTCCATTGATTTTTTCAATGTGTTGTTGTGTTTCTTTTTTCATCACTCAAAGCGCACCTATTACTGGTACTATATTTGTTTTCAATTTCTGCATTTTAACTATTTTAATTTCAATGTTTTTATAACTCAATAGCTTTTCAAATTCCTTGGTTGCCATGTTACAGTTCACTGAGCAAGCGATATTAGTTAATAGGCAAGTTAGTTTCTCTTTTTGTTTTTCACAATTATGTCCGGCCTGTTTGGTTCAACAATCTTCTCTATAAAAATGGAGTAATCCCATAGAAATTGTGATGTTTTCTATTTTTGCAACCGGTGCTGGAGGATGTTCATACAAGTGTTTCTTGTCATCTTCTATAAAGTGTTTGCACTTTGTTCAGTGTAAATATTCTTTCACTCTATTGTGACGACTTGTGGCGCAAGTACAGACCATCATGATATTCCTCTTCTTTTATGTGCCATGTCCCTTCAGGACGTAGGCGATCATGACCTTCCACTTTTCCCTATCCCCAGAGGCTCTGAGCACGCCTTCTCCTGTTACACCATGCAATCCTCGTTCCATCATCCACCTGATTAGGTCCTTCAAATATGTTATCCGTTGCTTTCCCCTGTCTCTTTTTCCTTCTATCTGGCTTGTTGGCATCAGATTCTCCAAGCCCTCCATCCTCATTGCGTGTCCCAGGAACTTCAGCTGTCTCTTCTTGATGCTCAGTATTACTTTCCTTTTTGTTTCCATCCTTTCCAAAACCTCGTCATTGCTCACATGCTCGATCCATGATATTCGCAGCATCCTTCTGTAGAACCACATTTCAGTTGCTTCAAGTTTTTCATTCATCTTTGATGGTATTGTCCAGCATTCACTGTCATACTGAAGGACAGACAGCACGTAGCAATCCAGTAATCTCTTCCTAGTTTTTAGCAAAATTGTCCTGTTTTTTAATACTTTACTCAACTTCTGGAATGCTTCCTTCGCCATGCCAATTTGCCTTCAGATCTCTGTATCGCACTTTCCGTCTTCTGTTATAACGGTTCCCAGGTATTCTAATCTTCTCACTCTTATGTAAACCCCTGCACATCAGTGGCGTTACCGCCTTGCTTGGGGTGATACGATTAAAAAAAAAAAAAATTTCAATTTTTGTACCTGCTTGATTCTGGTATCTCCGACCTGTATTTGGCATTTTAGATGGTCTATTTGTTCCTAATATTTGTCTCAGAAAATGCATTTGGAATTCACACTATGATGATATTGGCCTTAAAGTACTTAATGAAAAGAAGTTAATTCAGATGCTCTTAACCATCGCCGAGAATTAACTTTATCAATATCGGCTTTATTAGCACGTTCTTGATATTGGCCGTACTGTTGTTTCATCTGTTCAAGAGTTTATTCTTGGCTTTCTTTTTCATATTTTCAACAGTAGGTTTTTGGTTTTAGTTTTCTACAGAATCTACTAAATATAAATCTCGTTTGTATTTGCCTTTTTTCATGGATGAATATTTTTTCTGCCTTTTTTTCGTGTTGTGTAACTAATTTCATCATCCAGTCCTTTGCTGTTTTTTTTTATGTCAGTAAGCCAATAGTTTCTTGTATGACAATTCTAGCTGAATAAGGTCTCTTCTATCTTCTTTATGGAATCTGTATAGACAGTCTGCATCATCATTTGGGTGATGAATGTTTTGTTTAGAAAGAAGTTTTCTTGACTTAGAATCTATTCGTCTGATGCCATCTAGAACCCAGTTCAAGATGTTAAAACTATATTGATTTACTGAGATGGCATAGCTATTAATGGTCATTATTCTTTTCTGAGAATTAAATTCACTTTTTAATATTAGTCATACTCTTTTTACACTATTTCATTCATTTTTATTGTGAATTTCTTTACCCTCATTTGCACGGAGGCACTTATAATTCTATTCCAGTGTCAACACTGAAACATTCTACTGTTTTCAGGAGACCTTGCAGCTCACTGTCATTCTTATCATCCAACTTTAAGACATCCATGTAAAATAGATGGCTTATTTTCTTTTGAGATATCTTATAGCCATATTCCATCCTGTTAAGTTTGCTGGTTAATGATATTAAGGTTACACAAAGTAGTAAGGGAGATAAAGAGCACCTTAAAATATTCCTCTGTTGATATTTATTTCACAAGATTCCATTTATATGATTGAGGTGAAGTGCTATTTTCCATATCTACACACTTTGTTTGATAAAATTAATCAAGACGGGTGATATGCTGTATATATTTACAGACTTTAATGTAGAGGTGTCGGCTTAATACTAGACAAAGAAGTAAAGAAATACGTTCTTGGATACTGTCAGCTTTCAAAAAGAGTCCTCTTGGTTAAACTACAGGGAAGGCCCTTCAACATAGCTATCGTAGTTTATGCGCCGACAACTCAAAATACTGAGGATGAAATAGAATAATTCTATTACATACTGGACAGTGCCAAGGCTCAGTGCAAAAGCCAAGAAATTAGGATCATAATGGGGAACTTGAATGCCAAGGTAGGTAAAGAGAGGGAAGGAGACACGACTGGCAACTTTGGACTAGGGAATCGCAACGAACGAGGAGAAAAATGGGTCCAATGGTGCTCAGCAGATGACCAGGTAATTTCTAACACCTGGTTTCAAGAACACTCACGACATCTATGGACATGGACAAGCCCAGGAGACAACGCGAAGAGTAACATAGACTACATAACTATAAACAAGAGATTCAGGAACGCAGTGGTCCAATGCAAAACATATCCAGGTGCCGACTGCGGAAGTGACCATGTCCCAGTCATCTGCAAACTAAGGATAAAACTTCGGAGAATGAAGAAGCTCAGCACATCACCAACATGCTTGTGAATGAACTCATTCTGCAGAAAGAATACACCAACAGCGTGAGAAAAAAATATGAAGAACAAATTGGAAAAGGACACTCAAAATGGGACTCACTAAAGAAAGCGATGGTGACTTCAGTGAACAACATTGCCCCAAAGGAAATCAGACACAAGAAAAAACGAGTGGATGACTGAAGAGATTCTCCACATGATGCAAAGGAGACAAAAAATAACGCCAAGACATGGAGGAAAGTACAAGAAACTACACAGGGAGATAAGGAACAAATGCAGACAGGCTAAAGAGGAATGGCTCAACAACAAATGTGCAGAAGTAGAGAGACTGAGCAGGACCAATAAAGCAGAGATGCATAAAGAGATAAGAGAACTGATAGGACAAAAAACCTGCTCCTCGACAGGATGCATAAAATCCAAGGATGGAACAATCATATTGGAGAAAGAGGAAATACTCCAGCGATGGGAAGAGTATATAAAGGATCTTTTTGTGACAGGAGAGAACAACCGAGAATACACACGGAGGAGGATGGACTGGAAATATTAAATCCGATGTGGAAGCTGCAATGGCTAAACTGAATAGAAACAAAGCAGCTGGTTCAGATGGCGTCGTAATAGAGCTGCCGATATACCTGAAAGAATATGGCATTGAAAATATTACCGACATAATAAACGAAATTTATAGCAGCGGAATAATACCAGACGACCTATGCAAGTCAATATTTATAGCACTACCGAAGAAACCAGGGGCAAACGAGTGCAAACTACACAGAACTATCAGCTTAATGAGTCACATTACAAAACTGATTGTCAGAAACCTGATGAATAGAGCGAGAAGCAGAATCAGGCCAGAGTTAGGACAGGAACAGTGTCGGGTTCTTCAAAGACACTGGAACAAGGAACGCCATATTTATGATTAGGATGCTCTTCGAAAGCGCAACACAGATAAAAACTTGTACCTATGTTTTATTGATTATGCAAAGGCATTCGACAAGATACGACACAAAGAATTGAGGGAGATGCTCAGCAGCCTCGACATTTTTGGAAAAACCATCAGAGTAATCAAGAATCTCTAATGGCAGCCGGCATACGGACAGGTAACGATTTCAGTAGATTTACAAAGATAGAAACAGGCGTAAGACAAGGATGTGTCTTTTCACCGGATCTGTTCAACTTGTACAGGGAGAATATTTTGAGGACCCTAAATGACACGCCAGGATTTGTTATTGGAGGACACAACTTGAACAACATGAGGTATGCAGATGATACAGTGTTGATTGCAGACACGGAAAGGAAACTACAAGACCTCCTACAGAAGGTATCGGTGGAGAGTGACAAAAAAGGCCTACAAAGAAACTTTAAGAAAACTAAATGTATGGTCATCAGCAAAAGGTGCAACCCAAAGTGCCAAATACAGGTGGGGGATACCAGAATCAAGAAAGTACACACATTTAAATACCTAGGAAGTGTTCTAACAGGAGATGGAAAGTGCGATACAGAGATCCGAAGGCGAATTGGCATGGCAAAAGACGCGTTCCAGAAGCTGAGTAAAGTCCTAACACACAGGAAAATTTCACTAGAATCAAAGAAAAGAGTACTGGATTGCTATGTGATGTCAGTTCTTCAATACGGCAGTGAATGCTGGACAGTATCATCGAAAATGAGGACAAAACGAAGCAGCGGAAATGTGGTTCTACAGAAGGATGCTGTGGATATCGTGGACTGAGCATGCAAGCAACGATGAGGTGTTGGAAAGAATGGCAACAAAAAGGAAATTAATAGTGAGCATCAGGAAGAGACAACTGAAGTTCCTGGGACATGCAATTAGGAAGGAGAGCTTGGAGAACCTGATACTGACTGGCCAGATAGAAGGAAAAAGAGACAGAGGAAGGCAGCGGATTTGCAGGGCCTGATCAGGTGGCTGACGGAACGGGGGTTGCGAGGTGTAACAGGAGCAAACATGGTAAGAGTTACAAGGGATAGGGAGACGTAGAGAACCATGATCGCCTACGTCCTGAAGGAACAGTACACATAAAAGAAGAACAAGAAGAATGGGGTACACTATCAAATGTCTTACGGTAATCTATACAGGCTGTATTGAGATTTTTCTTTGTATAACTAAGTAGTCTTTACATTCGTAAGAGTCAATTTTGTACTCTCTTTGTCCAAGATGCATTATATCACTTTTTCTAAGAAGAAATATATCTGTTTTGTCAGAATAGATGTCAACAGTTTGCAAGTAGTGGAAAGACATTAAATTAATCTGTCGTTTTTGGGACAGTTTGTCTCCATTCTTGTCTAGAAAGTAGTTGATTACTTTGGTTACCCATGCCGAAACGTTTGTAGGTCCATTTCCTCAACTTCTTTGATTTATTTTGTTATGTGATGTATTTAGATTATCAGTCAGTCAGTTAAGTGCCATCCGTGATACACGCTTGGGTGATCATGTCTCGATAGAGACATGTCTCACTGGGCAGAAGATTATCCCGCAGTAGGCTGCCATTGCTTTCTGCGGTAGACTGTTTGCCGACCAAGGCTATAGAACCCCATCTGTCCTGTTATTTAACCCATAACTAGAAGAAAGAGACGGATTAATACCCTTCCCAAGGGTATTTGCGCGTAAGTGAATGCAATACATTCAGCTGGAATTCGAACTCAGCTCCCCGATTTCTCGTTCCGAGCCGATATCCAATGCACCACAACGCACATCCTGTATTTAGATAATAGAGTGAAAAAAAATTAGGAATTTTATCGATTCCTGAAAATTTCGTGTTTTTTTCTTCATTGCACTGTCAACGTCCTTTTCTTTGATTTCCACCCATGATTGTTCTGGTTTATTTTAATCCGTTCTACTACTTGTGTAATACAATCTGCTTTTTTGTTATGTTTCTAATGGCAAGCACATATTTTTCCAAGAACTGTAAAACCTCTTTCATTGAGTGGGGTGGAACTTATTTTGTTTACCTACCTGTCTGTAAAATTTCTTCGCA
Source organism: Ascarosepion bandense (assembly GCA_037127315.1). Taxonomy (NCBI): domain Eukaryota; kingdom Metazoa; phylum Mollusca; class Cephalopoda; order Sepiida; family Sepiidae; genus Ascarosepion; species Ascarosepion bandense. The sequence goes on from JBBBDQ010000202.1 coordinate 2,416,687, forward strand.
TCGTTTTAAAATATCTTATTCTGTCTGTAGAACCTTAATCTTTTTTTCATATCGTCTATTCTTTGAGCCTTCAGCTGTATTGTTTGATTTATTTTTTTATTTGCTGATAAGATTTCATTTTCATTCCTAATTTTATATATAGTTTTACTTTTCTACCTTTTCTAGTCCTCATATTTGGTCTTTTTACCAGTTCATTGGGTACTGATAACTCACTTCTAAGTTGTTCAATTTCTTTCGCTATTTTTCTTTTTCAAGATGGCTCTTCATGTCTGTGAGATTGCTTTTTTTACTGTGTTGTTTAAGTTTTTAGTCGCTGCTATTGATGATGTATATATTGCTTCGTTGAGACTTATATGTGAGTTTGCTTCATCCAGAATTAAGTTGAGTGCTGAATGAAGAGGTTAATAGTTCTGACGTTATGCTTTGTTTGTTGTAATTTTGGAAGTTGTTCACGGTCCTCGATTTCAGTATTTTGAGAACCCTAGATGACACGTCAGGATTTGTTATTGGAGGACACAACTTGAACAACATAAGGTATGCAGATGATACAGTGATGATTGCAGGCACGGAATGGAAACTACAAGACCTCCTACAGAAGGTATCGGTGGAGAGTGACAAAAAAGGCCTACAAAGAAACTTTAAGAAAACTAAATGCATGGTCATCAGCAAAAGGTGCAATTGTTCTTTTAACGGAATTCAGTCAGTTAAGCGCCATACGTGAAACACGCTTAGGCGATCATGTCTCGAAAGAGACATGATCGCCTAAGCGTGTTTCTGACTGGGCAGAAGATTATCCCGTAGTAGATTGCCATTGCTTTCTGCGGTAGATTGGTTGCCAGCCAAGGCTATAGAACCCAATCTGTCCTGTTATTTAACCCATAACTTGAAGGAAGAGACGGATTAATACTTTTCCCAAGGGTATTTGCGCGTAAGTGAATGCAATTAATTCAACTGGAATTTGAACTCGGCTCCCCGATTTCTCGTTCCGAGCCGATATCCACTGCACCACAACCCACACCACGAATTAACGGAATTAATTATCCCAAAAATTAAATAACGAAAAGATTAACATTCGATTAATGAATATCAGAATTCATACGAAAGATAAAGTATCCCTTCTGTGAAATTTATTGATGAATTTAAAGAAAGCAGTGATATTATTTATCGGATCATATTTATAAAAATAGAAGATTATTGATATCTTATTTGTTTGTATAAAAATTATATATATATATATATATATATATATATATATATATATATATACTTTATTCATTCAATCAGTCTTTTGTTCGAGCACTTGTATATTCAGTTATTTATTCATTGGACTCGTCGAAAAACTTAGCCTTATCTAAAACTAATATCGATGCATTTTTTTAAAAAAGGTATCGTAGTTTTCTAAGAAAAGCGTCTTTCGAATTATCTACAACTTATATCGTACTTTTTCTAAGGAATATATGATGAATATTGATAAGAAGTAACTAGTAGGATCTTTAAAAGAGTAGCATAATTTAAATAATAATAATAATAATAATAATAATAATATTTCATATTTACGCTAAAATAGTAGTAAAATAACAAAATTTCATATTTAAGTTTTTAAAGAAAAAAGTTAAATTTTTAGAAGCTTCGAAAAACATGCCATTAATATATTAGGACTGCTATTATTTACTTGTTTCAATATTAAGATTATTTATCGCCTTTAATATCATTATTTTTATTATTAATATATTGATGATTATTATTTACTTGTTTCAACATTATAAACAAATTAAAGCCATTATTATTTATTGTTATTATTATATTACAATTATTATTCTTTATTTGTTTAAACATTAAAACATTTTAACGCCTTTATTATTATTATATTACGATTATCAATATTTACTTGTTTCAATAATAAAAACATTGAAGCCTGCATTATTATGATTATCATTATTATTTACTTGTTATAATATTTTAAAAGCATTTTAAGCCTTTATTGCTATTATCTTTACTATTATAAAATATTTTAGTGTATGGATCAGTTATAAGTAAATTAATATAGAAGATAAGGAAAGTGAATATAGAATAGGCTGTGTTCTGGGTAGTTTTACTTACCACTACATGTTGTGACAAAACCTAAGAGCGAGGGTCATGTTCTTGAATAGCCTCATCAGATCGATATTTATCTGGATATCATTCATGCCGTCCAACACGTTTAGAAATATCTAAATTCTTCTTCTATGTGCCCTGTTCTTTCAGGGCGTAGGCGATCATGGCTTTTCATGTCTCCCTGTCCCTGGTGGCTCTTAGCACGCTTTCTCCTGTTACTCCACACAACCCTCATTCTGTCATCCACCTGACCAGGCCCTTCAAATATATTATCCGCTGCTTTCCCCTGTCTCTTTTTCCCTCTATCTGGCCTGTTAGTATCAGGTTTTCCAAGCCCTCTTTCCTCATTGCATGTCCCAGGAAATTTAGCTGTCTCTTCCTGATGTATTAGTTTCCTTTTCGTTTCCATCCTTTCTAAAACCTCATCATTGCTCACATGCTAGATCCATTATATCCGCAGCACCCTTCTGTAGCACCACATTTCAATTGCTTCAAGTTTTTCCTTCATCTTCGATGGTATTGTCCAGCATTCACCGCCATGTTGAAGTACTGACACCTCATAGCAATCCAGTACTTTTGTCTTTGTTTCTAGCAAAATTTTCCTGTTTCTTAATACTTTACTCAGCTTCTGGAACGCGTTCTTCGTCATGCCACTTCGCCTTCGGATCTCTGTGTAGCACTTTCTATCTTCTGTTAGAACACTTCCCAAAACCGGTTTCGCCAGAACAATGGTTAAAAATGGCTTCAAGGAAATGAACCGTAACTGTAGGTCCTAAAGGTCTCACCAGAGAATCAGAAAAAAAAACCCATAAAATGATAAAACCATTATCACTTCAAGATTTTCAAAAGCAGCAGCAACTAAAATGGATAGCACATGTAACTAGAAAATAAAAAATAATGGCATAATCAAAATGTCGATTTTTCACACTACTTCGAAAAAAGATTAAGAAGAAGTACTAGAAAGATAAATAACAGTTAGTGGTCTATAAAAATCTATTTAAAAATATCTTAAGAGAATATTTTTTTAAATTTCTACCAACAGTAACGTTAACCATTCATTCAATAAATATTAAATGTTTCCTGTATAAAAACCGTTAATTCTATCATTCTTTTTTATGTGCCGTGTCATTTTATATCATAGGTGATCATGTACTTAAAATTGCTGCTATCCCTTGTCGTTCTTAACATTTTCTTCTTTGTATCTTTCCCAAACCCTGCCCCGCCATCCACTTGCTCAAGCCCATCAAGTATCTCTCATGTTTTTCCCCTGTCTCTCTCTACCTCTATCTGTCCTGTGAGTATTAGATTCTCCAAGCCTTCCTATCTCAGCCTTTTTGTCCCATAAATCACCGTTGTCTCTTCCTGATGCTAAGTATAAGTTTACAAAGGGCGGAAGAACTCTCAGTGTCAACGCCCAGCTAACTAGAGGCGGTTTCGCGATAAATCATGGTGGAAAAGGCAACGGAAAACCATTCCACTACTAACCCTGAAAACATTCATGGCAATTCACAATTCAATTATAGGACCAAACGCCGTGAAGTGGGTAAAGTCTAAAGGAATTGACTCTTCGCCCGGTAAGGACCGTCATGTACAATAGGTGTCATCTAACCCTCAACCAGCAACTGTTTGCGTCAACGGCGTAAAGGGGACACAATTCCTTGGAAGTGATCCCTTGTCAGGAAAGGAACGACATGAGCAACAACTTATAGCCCGATACAAAAAAAAAAAAAATGAAAAAAAAAAAACAAAGTTAATTAAACACCCGTTCTTTCGCCCATCTTATCTAGCCTGAACACACACATAAAAGTACAATCATACACATAAAGAAGATGCACATCAGCCAAGACACACACACACACACACACACACACACACACACACACACACACACACACACACACACACATATATATATCATTTAATACAGCCGGCAAGGAAGAATTGTTTTTATCTCATAATCTTAATATTTTTCCTTTTTTTTTGAGATAATTAATACAAAAATTGAGAACTATATATCAAACATTCCTATCCGACCATCAACCGCATAGTATTTAAGTGCTGAATTTTTTTTAACAGAGAGATGCGCACCCGATTTCCAGACTAGCGCAGTACTTGAGAGCTTGGAATGAACTCTCCTTTACAAAAACAAAACAAAATAAATTACAGTCAAAATATGAGAAAAATAACAACAGCAAAGACACATGTGCCTTTCAAAATGGCGATAGATGATAAAAACTATGCACAGTTTTTATATTCCTTATCTGCAACAAAATGGAAAAAACTTAATAAAAATCTTCTTTGTCGGCTTTATTCAATGAAAGATGTTTGAACAAAAGTTTACTGCACAACTCACGTCTATTGAACAGGTGAAGAGGCTCATCCCTTGTTTCCTGTTTAGGATTCGGTTTCCGGTTTTCTCTTTTCCAGTGTTCTCACTCTTTTTTTTTTTCAATTGGAGTAGATAGACTAAACTATCGCCCGGTTCACACTACACCCTCGTCTATTCAACAGATGAAGAGGCTCATCCCTTGTTTTCTGTTTAGGATGCGTTTTCCGGTTTTCTCTTTTCCAATCTTTTCACTCTTTTCTTTCTTTCTTTTTTTTTCAATTGGAGTAGATAGACTAAAATATCGCCCGGTTCACACTCCACCCACGTCTATTGAACAGGTGAAGAGACTCATCCATTGTTTCCTGTTTAGGATGCGGTTTCCGGTTTTCTCTTTTCCAATCTTTTCACTATTTTCTTTCTTTCTTTTTTTTTCAATTGGAGTCGATAGACTAAACTATCGCCCGGTTCACACTCCACCCACGTCTATTGAACAGGTGAAGAGGCTCATCCCTTGTTTCCTGTTTAGGATGTGGTTTCCGGCTTTCTCTTTTCCAATCTTTTTACTCTTACGTAGCCCCCCTGCGCATCAGTGGCGTTATCGCCTTGCTCGGGGTGATATGATGAAAAAAAAATTATATATGTAACTCGTATGTTCAAGTGAATGAAAGCTGTGGGTCATAAAAAATACAATCCTTCATCTTCATCAATTCTCACACTGGCGCGAGAGAATATGTTCGCTATTTGCTGTCACATCTGTTACGGGGATCTTGATATATATTTAGAGATGATTTTATAATATAAAAAGATAATATACATATTATGCAAATATGGATTTATAGCAGATAAGGTTGGTTCACTGTTTTGCTAGACAATGTTTTACGCCAGAATCTATCTTGCATAATTATAAATCTGCCACTCGTTCTTGCTTTAAATAGTACTGACCATCTGGCCTGATGCTCCTGCTATATATTTACAGATTCTTAATGAAATTTATAAAAGAATGCGAAGTTTTATTGGTTCTGACATGGCAAATCGGCTCCAGTACTTTTCTATCACTATAACGTAGCTTTCTTGTGTCTTTTCTATAAATACTTTACTGGTAACTTTTCTATTGAACCTACATTTTATGAACTTAAGTGCACTACTAGATTGACGAGAACGTCTAATCGATATACAGTTGAAATGGATAAATGCAACTATACATATATTTTTATATTGCATTTTTTGTAAGTAGAACTCTCGGCTTCTTGCTTTCCAGTAAAAAATAAATGCCATGTCAATCGTTATCTTCTATCTTCTTAATTATTATTATTATTTTTGTCCCCTCTCCTTAACAGTTTTTCTCATATTCTCTAGCAACAGCACGAATGCTGGTGTCCCACAGGGCTCTATCCTGGGCCCAACGCTCTTCCTTATTTTCATCAACGACCTCCCAGATGAGATCAAGTCCCAAGTAGGCATCTACGCAGATGACACTACAATATACTCCCGCTCCAGTAAGAAACCTGTCGTGGCGGACAGACATAATCTAGCTGCTGACCTTGAGCGGGATCTACACTCTGTGGTGAACTGGGGCGAGAAGTGGCTTATCAACTTCAATTCATCTGAGACCAAGCTGTTGTCTGTCAACCATTACAGGCAACCTCTCCTGCCTCCCATAAGCATGGACCAAGTGATTCTCCCTAAGAGTAATACACTACGCCTCCTCGGACTTACCCTGTCCTCAGACCTCAAATGGAACCACTATATTGAATCCATAGCAAAATCTACTGCTAAGAAGATTGGGTCACTATGTCAATCCAGGATGTTTTTTTCCACCTGAATCCATCCTGCATATATACAAGTCAACCATCCGTCCGTCCATTTATGGTCAGGTGCCCCGGCCGTTCTCCTCAGTGTTCTTGACAAGCTCCAAAGGAGAGTCTGTAATGTGATAGGTACTGATCTGGCGACTCGACTGCAGCCACTCCCCCATCGTCGAAATGTTGCCTCCCTTTGTCTGTTCTATAAATACTTTCATGGCTTCTGCTCGGACGAGCTTAAGTCACTGATGCCTCCTCAACAGGTGTTTACTCGTGCAACCAGACTGGCAACTGGGTCCCACCCATTCACAGTCAGGTTAGCCAAATGCAGACGACAATTCTACTCCTGCAGCTTCTTCTCTCGCATTTCCCGCCTGTGGAACTCGCTCCCGTATTCTTGCTTTCCTGACGGCTACAACCTCCAGAAATTTAACTGCAAAGTCAATACTCATCTACTAACCACTGGACTCTAGCTCTCTCCCCACCCCTGTATAACCTTCCCTTTCTCTCCACCTATGTATCTGTCATCGCACCTGCTTTCTATTGTTCCTTTCTAACTAGTTTGTACCCCTCACTCTTTTCTAATTAATCTTTTTACATTTATGTAACCCCCTGCACATCAGTGGCGTTTCCGCCTTGCTCGGGGTGAAATGATTAAAAAAAAAATCAGTAAGCCTTTGTTTCCTTGTGGCTTTATTGCTGTGCTTGAGGTGAAATGATAAAAAATGTTGGTTGCCAATAAACTATACTATCCTTCAGAAGCAACGCAGTATGGAAGTAAGAACAGGGAAAGAGGAAGAGAGACGTGTGTAATGTTGATCTTAATCATGTTATCATATTGTTAATGGGTGGACAGTATAAAAAAATTCACTCGATGAGCTAAGCTAAGAGATTATAACTTTGTGTCATTTTCTTCAGCATTAATTCCTTTAAGAAAGATATGAATTCATCCCTCCCCGCTCCCAACTATGGATTAAATATTAGGACTTTCTAAACTTGGTTAACCGCCAATCTAAAAGAACTACACTAAATTCGAAATTATGGAGAAGGCAAACATTATCTTTCTCAAGAAGTCATGACAATTTACAGAAAATAAAGAAAAAGAAGTCGATCGAGAGTAAAAACGCACAGATCTCCAAGGCCGATTGCATTTAAAAATATCAATGTAAAACAATTAAATTAATAAATACAAAAGACATATTATACCGAAAAGTGTATCCTAAAATAGTGAAAGTGATATATTATCCTAATCATTTTTGTTGTTGTTGTCAAAATCTTTCGACCTTTGTGTCTTCCACTCTTCATCAGGTGCTTGTCGATCCTAGTAATCTTCAGGGAATTTAGAACTGAATCCTTTATTTAATCAACAGAGCTAGATTGTTCTCGTTCTTCTTTTAATGTCTGGCGATATCTTGTCTTGTTTTATGTCGTACTGCTCAGTCAAGCGAGCAATAATAGAACAGTAAAAAAATAAAAATAAAAAAATATAAAAAAAAACAAAGACAGAAATAGAAATCAGATATCCCTATAGGCAGCAAAATAAGAACAAGAAATAAAGCGTTCAGGTCCTTAAAGTTTATCAGGATCGATAGACATCTGAAGAAGGCTGGACGGTACAACGGTCGAAACGTTGTGATAATAACAACAGATGATATTATTAGTTCGAATGTAAATAACGATAATTCCTCGTCTCAAAATTTTATGCTGAAACTATAAACGTATTAACTCAGCATCGTAAGACAAAAGGCCAGGAGGAAAATTATGTTGTACTTATGTGGGGGTAGGGGTTAGTTAGCGTGAAAAATCATAATTTAAAAGAAAAATAAATACATTTTATCAAATTCTGATTTTGATTTTTCCGAGAGAAAGATGTGCTGTAACGGAAATAGCTTTGCTTTAAAATCTTCTGTAACAGAAATAACTCAATTGACGATACCCGAAGAGGAAAAAAAAAAAAAAAAACGCGTCCGGTGCCAGTCGTTAGAGAATCTCACACCGAAATGCCGCAGCATGTAGTATCAGATGCGGAGATCTCGGAGCGAAAACAGAAGTAGTATTGGTAGCAACCATAGAAACGCTAGGGGAGATAGATCTCTACTGGCCCCCGTCACCACCACAGCAATCGACGCATCGATCTCTTGCGTTTTAGCAAACTGTTTCCGCAGTTAGCGATAGAGACCAAAAACCAAATCTTTATAGGGGAGAGAAGAAAGAGAAAACACCTAGTTCTCCAAAACGAGATCCGGCCTGAGGGAAAGCGAGTTAAAAAAAAAAACTCTGCTTAAACGAATCGAGTTTGAACCACAGAAAATCCGAAAAAAATGGTAGAATATACTACCAATTTGCCTTAGGGGCTCCATCCTTGGTTTCGAATCAGAGTTGCAATCAATTACTTTTTTCAAACATATCTGTGTCAGTTGCTACATATAGCGACAGATTACGACTAACGAGTTAGAAGGTCTATTGGAGTCAAAGTTAAAAAAAACAAAACAAAACAAAAAATAAACTCGATTGAGTCAACTAAAACATCCGTCAATCAAGCATGAATTGAGTTGAGCAAACGTTAATTCAAACCGCTAATCATTCAGCAATTCTTAAATTCTGAATACAATGAAATAAAGTTATCTTTAAAGTAAATATCTTTTTACGATGAATCTACAGTGATTGTGGCTTATGATGACATCACATTGAAAACATCAATTTCCGTACTCTCAAGTTAAGTTACGCCGAGACTCTTCAGTATCTAGGTAGGTGACCACTTAGAAAAACGGTGTAAACTTGGATGTGCGGGTGGTGTAACGAATAATTACGAAATTTTTAATCTGAGAGCCGAATTTCAATTCCCGTTGGCGTTATTATGTTCACTTCCGAGCAACTATATTAATGAAAAATATGAGTTACCTTTTGTCCCTCCTTCTATGGATTAATTAGTATGATTCGTATCACTGAACTTATTATTATCTCCCCCTGAAATTGTGTACAATATATATATATATATTGAATAATATAGACAAGTTTTGTCTATTAATTTTGTGTAGGATCCGTTCATACCGTCTGATATACTTGATGGTGATGTCGTTGAAAGACAACAAAAAATCACAGTAATTGTTGATTTTTTTATCGGGTCTAAGCTTTCGGCTTACATAAGCCATTATCAAAGAGTCAATATTAATACACAGTAAACATAGAACATTTAAGTTATTAACAATAAAGAGAATTGAATTGAAAATATAAGTCCATCCCTACCGTGGCGGATGGCCGAAGACAGTGACAAAATAGTGGCGTTGTGGTCCCTGGTCTGATTACAGACATTTGAGTACGTCATTGGAAATATCAAAATTGATTGTATTCAAACCAGGTTTAAATTGTTTAATGTAGATTGCTTCGAGGATTTTTAGTTTCTGTTTGTTATTTTCTTGTTTAAGTATGTACGTGTTATCAACGAGCGTTTTTCTCAGAAGTGTGCGTTGATAACCGTGTTGTTCTAAATGACGGAATATATTTGAATTTTCATTTAAGTGCAACGTCAGACGCCGTGAGAGCGAATTTATGGTGTGGCCAATGTAGATGGCCAAAACTTGTCTATATTATTCAATGAAACCTGCATTAATATATATATATATATATATATATATATATATATATATATATATATTGTATTAGTTGTTACAATGGTTTATAAATTCATAGTATCACTACACAACAATTTTCGCGTTTCGAAGCTACCTTTAGTTGCTTCTCGTCGGGTGACGAAGTTAAAATGAAAATTTAAATGGTGAAAACGGGTGATTTGTAGTGATATGATGTTTAAGTGAAAGTGGGGTTGGGAGCTTATTCTGATTCTGTCGGCTGTATTGTAGTTTTAGAGATATGGGTTAGGGGAGGTGGCTTAGTTTAAGACAGGTTTCTTATTTATCTTGTCTGGATGTGGTTGAAGTGGCGTCGTTGTTTATGATAACGATGTAAATATATGTGGTGTGAGATTTTAGAATGGTCTAGTGGTTCGTTCATGGTTCTTGTGGTGATGCTATTTGGTTTAGAGAGGGGTATGGGTTAACTTAGTTTTGAGCAGGTTGGTTTTTCTTTTGGTTTAGATTATTTTTTATTTGGATACATGTTTTTCTTGTTTGATTTTTTTTTTGCAGTGTCAATAGTTTTTTTTTATTTTACTACCATTTATAGGTAGATATAACGCTCAACGTATGCATCGAGTACTCTTTATAAAAGTAAATGCATGAGCAGCAGGTTAAAAAACCTACGAGTTCCACAATTTTGTTACAATACTATATATAGGTTTCATTAAAAATGACAGACAAGGTATTATCATAAGTTTTTATATAATTTTTAATGTATTTGTATAAGATTTTCTTTTCAGAATTCAAGTTATATAAAAGTTGCCCAAAGATATTGTACTTTCGAGCGCTTTTAGCTATAAATTTAGCCATTATCATGAATTATTTTGTTTTACTTGTTTATTGTTCTTGATAATGGCTAGAAATATAACCGAAAACGCTCGAAAGTACAAAAGCTTTAAACAGCTTTTATATAATTTGAGTTCCGAAAAGAAAAAAATTACGAATATATGAAAAATTATATATATGTGTGTGTGTGTGTGTGTGTGTGTGTATACACACACACACACACACACACACACACACACACAAATATATATATATATATATATATATATATATTGGATATATATACATATATAGAAATATGGCTGAATAACTTATATTGACAGAAGATGTGCAGCTAGCGGCAGGCACATTATGAAGTTTGGAAATTCGTTGTTCGAGTACAAAGATGGTGGAGGATCATTCGGGGGAGTGCATGCTCAAGTTGAGGCAAAGACAATCAAGAATTGTCATGCCAAACACATGGCTACAGGGCGTGATGCTCGAAGAAGCCGTTGTCCTTCATAGTTCAGTGACCAGGAGACAGTGCAAAGAGTTCAAAAATATATACACGAAGCCCAATAAAAAGCTTAAACATTGCACCATGTCTGTTATTTTTAACGAAACTTGCATATCTATCTATCTATCTATCTATCTATCTATCTATCTATCTACAAAACATTTTTTTATCTCTTGTATATTTCCTCTTTACCTTTGCTCATTTTCTTTCTCTATCCCTCCACATATTTTAGCAACATGAATTGTCTCAAACACGTTTTGTTAAATGAGTTTATCCATAAATTTTTTATCAAATCTTTTTAATTTCTGAATATGTTTATTTGCGTTATCGCTAAATTTGGCATATACATATTAAATTTAATTTATATAATTTTTTCTCTCGAGCACTTTTGAATACCATTACATTCGTTTTCAAGGATTGTTCTGTGTCTAGTTACGTAACTGGTTTTTAATTCCAATGTTCTCACGTATGATAGAACCAATTTAAAGTCACTCAAGGTGACATCAGGTAAACATATACGTTGGTAGGCTTAAAGCTAATTATCCTGTAAATATTATATAATTTTTGCGATAACATTTTGCTCTAGACGTTCGTTTTTAGTCGCTGTGTGCATTTTGGTTTTCTAATTAGATAGGATCGATGAACCCATTTAAATGTCTTTTTTTAATCAAGTATTTTTATATAATCACTTTACGGTAACAGATTTAGTTATTACTCTGTCTTATTTGTTACTAAGTTTTTCTTACCCATGCGAGCGTCCGCACACACACACACACACACACACACACACACACACACACACACACACACACACACACACTGGAATGATGTTGTTTTGGCTTTCGCAATACATATATTTTAAAGATTCTTATTTAAAAAATAATCTGCTTATTTTCATGGTGATTAAGGAAACTTCGTTGAAGAAAGTATTAAAATAGGATTTCTTGCATCACAAATATACTTTATATATATATCTATCTATATATCTATGAAATTATTTGTTTGAACATTATTTCGATTTTTTAAACAAACAGCGTCTTCATATATTTATTTCTAGTGGCCTGATTATTGACTATAAATTTTGTACGAAAATATGCGACATTCGACAGGATTCGAATCTTCTACCCCTATCACCATATAGACCACTTGACCACGAATGATACCACAGTCTAAACGAAGACAAATCAAGGCTATATAACACAATTTTCAATTCTACGCAAATAACCATCTCTGCTCTGAGATGTATTGTAATGTCAACAAATGTAAACATAAAATGTTCCGGAAAATCGATAAGATTAACAAAATGTTTTTAACAACTGACATATTGAAAGTATTTGTTTGAACATTATTTTTAATCGATACTCATATTTCAGTAGATATTCTATTTTTAATCAAACAGTATATTAATATATTTATTTCTACGGGCCTGATTATTAAGTTCGAATCCTGCCGAATGTCGCACATTTTCGTACAACATTTATAGTAAATAATCAGGCCGGTGGAAATAAATAAATAAATATCCTAAATGATTAAAAACAGAATATCTACTCAAATACGAGTATCGATTAAAAATAATATTTAAACAAATAAATTCAATATGTCGGTTGTTAAAACCATTTCGTTATTCTTCGGGATTTTTCGTAACAATATATATATATATATATATATATATATATATATATATATATATATATATATATATATATTATAAAGAAGTGAAAAAAACAATAAAAACTTATTGTTTGTTGCATTTACTTCTATAAGAAGTGCTCAATACAGAGTAGAGCTTAATGTTGTAATTTTGTTATTACAATAGTATATAATTTTACAAAAAATTCATGTTTCAGAACATTATTGCTCTTGATCACGGGATGCTTTTGTAATGTTTCAGAAAATTATTGTTCTTCTAACATGAATTTTTTTTGTGTAGTCATATAATGCTTTTATAAATCATTGCTATAACAAAATATGTATATATTCGTGTAAAATTCTTTGTAAAATTAAGACGGAAGCTGATGTTGGTTCGCTTGAAATAAGCCATACTTCCGATTTACAATGAAATAACGTGTCTGCCTTTATATATATATATATATATATATATATATATATATATATATATATATATATATATATATATATATATATATATATATATATATATATATATATAAAACTTTAGGCTTTACGATGTAAGAAAATTTTATGTATTTGAACAGCGAATCCAAGAAAATCTTGTAATCTCAATATCATTATTTATGTTTTTAAGAATATATATAGATTGATTGATAGATAGCAAACATGCCGAGATAGATAGATAGATAGATAGATAGATAGATAGATAGATAGATAGATAGATAGATAGTGATTAAGTGGGTGATTCAAAGTGAAAGAGAGAAAAAGAATAAATAATAAGCCATTAAATAAAACTCTGTAAAAGTTAATAAGTGTCAACAAGAATAATTCTCTTCCTTTGCACATCTCTAGTAAAAATTAATTCATCCATAAATATAAGAAAGAAAATAGGAAAGAATGAAACAATAAACAACATAAATATTCTTGACAGGAGAAGCCCGCGGTCAATAAGTAGAATTTCCCCTAGCAACAATGCAAAACAGGGACCAAGTGTTGCTCGATAGGTCAAAAGTTGCACGGCGAAATCTATAAATCGGCTTAACGCTGTTCATTTGTGGCTTAGTCCGATTTCGGAATAAATCAACCGGTGCCAGCAGTGAAATGACAAAGATTCAGTGCGATGTGAATTGAGGGTAAATCTATGGATTTGACAGAAAAACGGAAAAAGAAGATAAGCGAATTCTGCGAGGAAGAAGGGAAGGGAAAATTTACCGAAGAAAACATGAAAAAGTGTCCATAGAAAAGCAACAATACCACTTTTAGTCATGTTTAATGGTCAGTCCCTCAAATATTGTTTAACCGGCTTATTATTGTAATTCTAAATCATGCTTAAGTATGAGGTGGTGCTGAAAAGTTCTCGAGTCAACTGTGATTCTTCCTAAATCTTATGATGTTTGATTACTGGTAAAATTTGAATTGTGTGTCGGCCTGTTTTCTAGTAAAAGCTCCATATATAGCTACCACCAATTCATTGAGCGAGAAGGAATAACTATATTTTTAAATTAAGTCCATCAAATACAAGGCCCAAGAGCCATTCAAGTTAGTTGATTCCCGAATGTGTATGATACGAGGGAGTAGGACATGAAGACATGGTGGATATATAGCTATTGACCCTAAACATGAAGAAGTCAAGATTCTAGTGTTCTGGAAACATCCACACAGGATCTGTTCCACAAAGTAGCGATTTTCGGGAAGAAGCTTTCAAAGTGGAAGGCACTCTTACGAAAGAATACATAATTATAAACTTTAGATTATCTGCGTAATGTAGCAACAAACGACTAAAACTCTGATAGAGAAAACCGAAGGTGCATCAGAATAACGAAATATGCTTTTCAGAAACTAAGCAAAGAACTGTGATATAGGAATATAACGTTACAACAACGAAAGAGTGAAGAACTGCAATGTAATATCTGATTTCTTGTTTGACTGTGAATACTGAACAATTTCTTACTGAAATGTGGTTCTATCAAATACCACGGAGAGATCATGTAGGTACCAAGCAAGCTTAAAGAAAATTGTCAACTAAAAGCAAACATATGAGAAAGAAACTACTGAAATTTCTAGGAACATAATGCAGAAATTGGGCCTAGAGAGTTTGACACTCACAGGACATACTGTTGGAAAGATTGATTCTTTGCCGCTTATAGATCATTTAACGCCAAAATTTATTTTTCTTGGGAAATTAAATCTAAACTTTTTTTTATAAATGGAACTTTGTCTGTGTGAGTGTGTGTATGCGTGTGTGTCTCTGTGTGTGTGTCCGTTACCTATAGACTCCGAAATGGCTGACCCGATTTTCTTGAAAATTTACACAGCTGTATTATAAGCGTCTTCGAGTGTTCTTAGCTAGGTTTTGTGTCGAGGTACCCCCGATAAATATCGATAATCGAAAAAATCGGGTCCGATTTTAATCAAATTTGATACACTCATAGACAAAGACATAAGACACGATATTCAGAAGTTTAAAGGTTGCATTTTTTACAATAGAGGAGAAAATCGATGATATATATATATATATATATATATATATATATATATATATATATATATTGGAGTAGATAGACTAAACTATCACCCGGTTCACACTCCACCCACATCTATTGAACAGGTGAAGAGGCTCATCCCTTGTTTCCTGTTTAGTATGCGGTTTCTGGTTTTCTCTGTTCTAATCTTCTCACTTTGTTTTTTTTTTTCAATTGGAGTAGATAGACTAAACTATCTCCCGGTTCATACTCCAACCACATCTATTGAACATGTGAAGAGTCTCATCCCTTGTTTCTGTTTAGGATGCGGTTTCCGGTTTTCTCTTTTCCAATCTCTTCACTCTTATGTAGCCTCCTGCACATCAGTGGCGTTACCGCCTTGCTCGGGGTGATATGATTGAAATATATATATATATATATATATATATATATATATATATATATATATATATATAAAGAAAGATGTTTGTGCGTGTGTCTTTTCATCTGCTGGTATATCTGTAATTTTTTCAGCCCTTTTATTTTAGTTTTTGCTTCGGGTTTGGCTCTAAGTAGGTATAATTGTAGTTCTTAGTCTCAGCCATGATACCATTTACTCAGAGCACTTATTTAGCCTTCAAAATTCAGTTTACGACAAAAAAAAAACTTATTTGATATCGATACCAGGAAATCAAAATTTGACTTACATCCATTCATTTTTATTTCTGTCTACGGTTTCACTTTAACTGGAAACAACTATTGCTTTTTGTCTTTCGTCCCAACGTCCAAAGTGTCTGAGCTCCAGGACCATGGATTAGTTTTAAAGCTTTTATTACACCCGAGCAACGCCGGGCTATACTGCTAGTCAATAGTAAAAATATTACATATGTAATTCTGCTGTCACAATTGAATACATGGTAGATAATTCTCTTTTTGTGCATCTACATGTTTATGTAAACATAATTACTAGACAGTAATGTATGTGTTTGATTTTTTAAGAAATTGTAGGATATTTATATGAATTAATGCCATTAAAGAATTCTTTCATGTTGGTTGTTTGACTGATTTTGTTTAGCGGCATATCAACCTCTGTGAATTATTTAATGCCGAAATTTGAACAGAATTTAACGGCTTCAATTAAATATATTTTCAATGCAATTGTATGCTTCCATCTACAGATAAAATGTCTTATCAGTCATTTTGCTATAAAATGTATCGTTGGTGATTGTACTACAAAATGTATTGCTGGCCATTTTACTTTAAAAATCTATTGTTGGTCATTTTACTATAAGTATGTATTGCCGGTAATATCCTTATACAAAACAGCATTGCTGGTATGTTAACTACAGAAATACACTTTTACACTTTCACAGTATTTTGTTTTTGCTTGGGATTCACTATTTGCTGAAAGCTAAAACCCTAACAAGTGTTGCGGGTGGTTCTGGGAACAGCAGCAATTAAGAGGTGGTTCCAAACTCCTCAGAATCTCCAGTCTTCCGATCAGAGACCTTACTGCCGGATGTAGTTTATCGTCATACCCAGGACATAATGGAAAAAATCTAGAGGAAACAGAGTAATTTACTTAACGAGTTTGTTTGAACTGATAACAGAACAAGTTGAAATAGTTATGGTTTAGGATAGAAATTACTTAGAGCAACAAAAGACTTGATATTGTGCAGAGCCATGATAGTCTACGCCCTGAAAGGAGTTGGCACACAAAAGAAGTGTGTGTATTATTGACTTTAGCTTCAGTAAATTCTCGCTCTTTGGCAGTTTGGAAATGGACACAGAAAATACATTTCTTGAATCTTTTCCAATAAACAGAATCAGACTTTCGTGAAACAATTTTAGTTTAAATTGAAGATTGTGTTTATGTTCACGACTCAAGTTTCTCTTTATTTGACCTTAGTGCAGCTGCTCATCATTCAAAGATTGGCTTCTTTTAAGTGTCCAAGCTCCCAAGACGTTGATGTCGTCAACTTAACTTGTCAATCCCATTTATTGCACTTTGAATTACATTTTGTAAGATATCAGCCTTGAAACAAACTTCACATGGCTTATATTGTACGTGAGAACGTACAAGGCTTGAACCTGATGGCTTAGTTATTTAAAGACCTCGATCAAAGAGTCTATATCACAAAATGTTTAAATTGCTACGAGTCACTAAGAAAATGATATTTCTGTCAGCGAGTTTGACACAAACTGTGTGGATTGTGAACAGCAATTTACTATATATTACTGCTTTGTAATTCAGTGGATATTGGCTCGGAATTAGAAATCGGAGTTCGAATTCAAGTTGAATTTGTGATACTTACGCACAAACACCCTTAGATATCTTTTTTCTCTAGCTATGGATTAAATAATAGAACAGATTGGGTTTTATAGACTTGGTTGGCAACCAGTCTACCATAGAAAGTAATGGCAACCTACTGCGGAAAATTCTTCTGCTAAGTCAGTTATGTCTCTTTCGAGACATGATCGCCCATGCACGTATCACGTATGGTACTTAACTGACTAACGGATTTACTGTTTTAGACAGCCGCTGATATAATAGAGCGAGTATGTTATCACATATTCTATTTTGCGATCGACGTTTTCATATTTTAACACCGAGACGGTTAGCCTACTTTCGGCTCAAAACTATTACGTATTTTCTATTTGCGTCAGATGTATGTATATTTACGTAGCATATCTTAATTCAAACATGTTTAATTAAATAATATGGACATATTCTGTCTACTTATTTTTAAACTGCGCCTTTTCAGTTGTCTAATAAGTTTCGTGGTGTTAAAAACAATGGCAACTTCTTGATAAATTTATTTTAAAATCAAGAACCAAATTAAACAAAACAATGGATCAGTATGAAAATAAGTAGACATAATATGTCTCCGTTATTCAATTAAACACGCACACACACACACACACACACACACACACATATATATATATATATATATATATATATATATATATACATACAAACGTGTATTATATAAGTATATATTGTGATTGTGGCGGGGTCTTTCATTCTCTCACTTTCATTCTCGCTCATTTTCTCTCTCTCCCTCTCCCTTTATA
>JBBBDQ010000202.1:2440000-2552500 GCA_037127315.1 Ascarosepion bandense
TCACTTTGGATGCGTTGTTATAAAGTGAATTTCTTTCTTGCGTGATTGAGAGAGTCGGTCATTTGTTTGTACCTCGGATAGAGCACATATAACTTCCTGTCATCCGGTTACGTGTAGGCATCTCCTAAGATCAACTTTGTCGGCCACCTGTTTACATATTAAGAGGTAGCCACTAATATCATGTGAGTCGCGTTTCTACACCTGAAGGCTTTGATGTCACCTTCCTGGTAAACTCTCTGATGCACTTGGTTCATCTGATGCTCTGGTGTGACATCCAGTACAAAGCATAATTTGCTATGACTTAGGCAAAGTAGTACATTTTGGTGCTACCAAATATCAAATCTTAGAACATTGATAATAAATTCGATTCAGACAGCAGGATTTCCAGGTGCGAATGAAAACTGTACAGTACAATCGGAGAATTACAGAAGTGGATAACTTTCGACTAAAATCAAAATGTTTGCTTTGAGTTTTTTTTAGCAAATCACTTGTCAAAAGTAATGGTAGGGTTTTTCGTTAGAAAAGGCTCATGTTATAATCTTTTAGGCAGTAGTTTGCATACGCTAAAACTTTCCCGGGATACTGAAAGGACGTCCACACACACACACACACACACACACACACACACACACACACACACACACACACACACACACACACACACACTAAAAATACCACACTGTATATACTGGTACATAGAAACACTCGTTAAAATACGTAAGCATATAAACGTGCAAAATCAGAGCCGAGGCAAAAATACAAACAAACGCTTGTGGCAAAATAAAAAACAAATAAAACTGAAATCATACAAAACCATGCAGAAAAACAGAAAAAATGCAACTTGCTTATGCATGCATATAATATATATGTAACCGTATATATATATATATATATATATATATATCTTTTATCCAAAAGAAAAAGCAGGTAAGTATATCCAAAAATCCCGACCCTATTTAATGTTCATTACATTAATATTAAAATTGATCAAGGGGGGAGGGCTTAATGCAATTTATATTCAAATTACAGACCCAATTATAAATTCAAACAAATTCCGATGTTCAAATTCGTTGAATGGCCATTTCTACGAGAAATTCCTCATGTCATCAGCAACGAATTTATCTCAAAAGCCAAATGACAAAATGGACAAAGATATTTTACCGGCAGAAGTTAAAAAAGGAAATTTTCATCACGGAAAATTAAAGGGGTGGGATTAATAAGAAAGCAGACAGATATCTATGTCTATTTTTACATTTAGAAAAAAGCCAACCCTTTAACTGAGTCGAGAGTTAAAAGTAGAAATTTAGCTTTGTCTGGTCGAAAGAAATGGTAGGCGGAAGAATAAAAAGAAAAAGGAAGGAAGTAAAAGGAAGAAAGTAAAAAAGGCGGGAAGAACTTGTTTACAGGGAAGTAAGCTAACAAAAATAAAAAGACTATTTCCATAGAAACAAGGTTAATTCTTATCAGTCGTGGTGAAAAATAAATCATAGCGGTTTTTAGTTTAAATAAATGGGATAGATATTAGAGAAAAAAAATTATTAGGAAAATTTGATATACAAATTTAAATTTAAATATAAATCTCAAAATTAGATTTAATTAAAAAAATTAAAAAATTAATAAAAATTAATAAAATATAAAACAATAATAATAAGTAATAATAACAAATAAAAAAAAAATTTAGCTTAGGAGTATATCAATTCAACAAGTGTACACACACATATATTTATATATATATACATATACAGACACACACAAACACACACACACAAACACACACACACACACACACATATATATATATAAATATATACAAAAAATACACAACACACATACACACATATACACACACACCTACACACAAGTACAAAAGCCTACACAGATACACACACACACACACACACTTATATATACGCACATACACATTCCTGATCATAATTTACTTAAAAAGCTAAAGAATATTCGCAATTTACGAGTTAAATTCGAATCTAATTATATTTAAAGACTTTAAGAAACTGATTAAAGGCGGCTTAGTACGAAAGGTACGAAAAATTGTATTATATTTTATTATATTTATTGTATTTATTGTAAGGGCCCTGGTAAAAGTTAATCGAAACTAATCTTAATGTGTAAAGTTAAATTGGATTTAGTATTAAAAATAAATAAAGAATATATAAAAAATATAATAAAAAAAAATAATATTATAAAATACTCAAATCTCACCATCCAACAACAGAAGAAATTACCGGACCTATATTGGTATATCCGCGGGGCTCTTTAAGCAACGTTATTACAATTATAGGTATTCCTTTTCCAACCCAAACCAGAAATGCCATGCAGCTCTTTCGCGAAGATTTTGGAAAATGAAGGAAGAAGTGCTACACCCCATAGTTAGTTGGAAACTGATAGGCTCAGCTCGTATCCCTAGGAATAGATAGATGCAATCTATGTTTACAGGAAAAAATACAAATATTAAAAAATTAACCAGCACCTACTCTTGAATTTAAGAAAAGAATTCATTAGCAAATGCTGTCATGAGGCGAAATTTGTGAACTTTTATACTTAGAATTAAATTTTAAATTTGTCTAGGAAAATAAATAAATTTTAATTGATTAATTAATTATTAATTAATTAATTTAGTTTCTAACTAGTAAATTTGAACTCCACTACCAATGGCTGATCCCAGTCTTATAGATTCCTTCTTCTTCAATTTCCTATGTTAGTATCTACCATTTAACAAGTAAGAATACTTAGACTAATTTTACACCCCATTTTTTCTGCACCTTTATATGTTTCTTCCTGCAACTTTATATATATATATATATATATTTTTTTTTTTTTTTTGTGAAGAGTCTTTTTTCAATTTTGTTGGTCATAGAATTTTACTAATTTAATTTCCCAGGGCTTTGTTATAAATGTATATGTACCTATATTTTTTAATTTTTACTTTATTTTATTTTAATTTATATTTTATATTTTTTTAATATATTATCTTTGAATATATTTTATATATATATATATATATATATATGTATGTGTGTGTATGTGTGTATGTATATATATGTATATATATGCATATATATTTGTATATATATATGCATATGTACGTGTTTGTGTATATGTGTATATGGGTATGTATGTGTATAAAATTTTAACATTTTTTATATATATATATTTTGTTTTTAAGTATTTTATATATACTTTCTATTTTTTATTTTTATTATTTTTTATTTTTATTATATTTTTTAAATATATTTTTTATTTATTTATAATACTAAATCCAATTTAACTTTACACATTAAGATTAGTTTGGATGTGTGTGTGTGTATGTGTGTTGTGTATTTTTTGTATATATTTATATGTATATATGTATATATATATGTATTATGTGTGTGTGTGTACACTTGTTGAATTGATATACTTTTTAAGTTAATTCTTTTAGTTTTTTATTTATTATTACTTATTATCATTGTTTTATATTTTATTAATTATTATCAATTTTCTATTAATTATTTAATTTTTTAATTTAAATCTAATTTTGAGATTTATATTTAAATTTAAATTTATATGTCAAATTTTCCTAAAATGTTTTTCTATAATATTTATACCATTTATTTAAACTAAAAACCGCTATGATTTATTTTTCAACACGATTGCTAACAATTTTCCTGTTTCTATGGAAACAGATGTTTTTCTTTTGTTAGCTTACTTCCCTGTAAACCACCCCTCCCCCACTTTTTATTTTCTCCCTTTTACTTCCTTCCTTTTACTTTTTATTCTTCCGCCTACCATTTCTTTCAACCAGACAAGGCTAAATTTCAACTTTTAACTGTTTATATATATATCTGTTTAATATAAATATTTATAATATATATAAACATAATTTACTGCTATACAATAGCCGTTGTGTTTCGGTGATAGCACTTTGTCAGGGAGTGAAAAACCATGGTCTCTCTCTCTCTCTCTCTCTCTCTCTCTCTCTCTCTATATATATATATGTAGGAAAACGAGATACAACCCTTAATATATCAAGAATAATTATCGTAAAACCTATGACAAACTGGAAAAAATTCCCTATCACATCTAAAATTGAAAAAAAAGTTTATTAAAAAGTTTGTTAAAACGAAATTTAAAACAACTAAACTTTCCATATAGTTGCTTTCATGATGGCTTCAACCTCAAGGAATTTAAATGCAATGTCAATATCCATCTCTTATTCACTTGACTCCAGTACTTTCTACATCACCCCGTGTATCTTGTTCTTTTCCTTTCTCTCTACCTTTGCAACTTTCTCCGCTCCTGTGTTCACGTCCTTCTCTTGCCCATTCTCTGACACCCCCTGTAACTGGTTCGTCTTTCTCTTCATTCTCCTCCTGCTTAAAACTTTAACTCCCTTATGTAGCCCATTGCGCATAAGTGGCGGTACCGCCTTGCCTTGGGTAAAAGGTTTGAAAAGAAAATCTGCTGTTGGAAGGTTAGATCACTGTGTCGGGCCATGAAGTGTTTCTCGTTTGAATCCATTTTGCGCATTTATAAATCTACTATTCATCTGTGCAATGGGGCACCTCGACGTAGTGTA
Organism: Ascarosepion bandense; assembly: GCA_037127315.1. Taxonomy (NCBI): domain Eukaryota; kingdom Metazoa; phylum Mollusca; class Cephalopoda; order Sepiida; family Sepiidae; genus Ascarosepion; species Ascarosepion bandense. The sequence goes on from JBBBDQ010000202.1 coordinate 2,444,577, forward strand.
GGGTTAGCAAACTTGTCTCACTAGAACCTGTTACAACTGAGTAGTGAGTTCGATCTTCATTAGATGTCTCATACATTTGGCCTTGTACCACATCTAAGCGGCGCTTACAAAGTCAACTATTCATCTGTGCTTTGAGTGCTGTTGCTGTATCTAGTTGGATGCTCCTGCTATTCATCTTGAGGTTGTCGACAAAATCCAAAGGAGGATATGCAATATAATCGATCCTGACATAGCGGCTTTCTTTCAGTCACTTTCTCAGTCACTTTCTCACCGATGTTATATGACTTCCCTTTTTATTAATTTTAATGAATTTATTAATTTATTAAATCTCGGCAACATGCTGCTACCATTGCTGGAAACATTCTTGGAATTCGTTTTCTCAAATAATTATCAAGAATGTTATAATTCCAAGAATGTTTCCAGCAATGGTAGCAGCATGTTGCCGAGAACATAGCTATACTAGGGCAGTACTTTAAAGGTGACATCAACCAATAATGAGCATGTTTAGAAACTTGGCTTTACCGGGACTTTTGGGAAATTGAGTCGACATCACTCTCTCTCTCTCTCTCTCTCTCTCTCTATATATATATATATATATATATAGAGAGAGAGAGAGAGAGAGAGAGTGATGTCGACTCAATTTCCCAAAAGTCCCGGTAAAGCCAAGTTTCTAAACATATATATATATATATATAGAGAGAGAGAGAGAGAGAGAGAGAGAGAAAGAGACAGACAGACAGACAGACAGACAGACAGAGAGCCAATCAGACAGAAAAAGAGAGGTAGTGGTAAGATCATTTGCTTTCTGAACCTGAGACCTGAGTTCGAATCTCAACATGCGCTATTTTTCAAGATGGTGACGTTTTGGTTTCATCAGTCTGAGGAGGTTATCTCAATAAGCAGCACATTTGAAGGCGCTTTTCAAATGTGCTGCTTATTGCGATCGCTTGTTGACTCAACTCTTCTCAATGAAATAGGATAGATGGAATCGTTTATATGCTGTAAATGGTTGTATTTGCACATAAGTCATAGTTGACCGAGTGTTTAAGCCGATAGGTCTTGTTAAAAAAAAAAACAACTTACATAAACTTATTATATATAATTATTCACTTAAAACCAGAAAAAATGATGCTTAGCGTAACAATTTTTATTGGTGTTTAACTAAACTTCTTCGAACGCAAGCACGCACGTGCACGCGCGCGCACACACATGCACAAGTTATCGCGGATTTTGTACTGGCGTTAATAAAATAACGATCAGTATAATATAGTAGAGTGATTAAGTATATATTAATAAATATACATTTTTACTCAACGGTAGCAGGGCTCGGAGTTTCATGCACAACACAATCTTCAAGTGCTGAAAAGAGATTGACCGTAACATAATTTAAATTTTCATAAAAATATCCATTTAACGCAAAGCCGATGCAATCCATGTATTTTACGGGAACTACTGGGCGTAAAAATGAATTTAAAATAGAAGTTATTTCATATTTAAATTAAGCCACGACTGTTGGTTTTATTTTCTATTTAAAATAAGCGGAAGTTGATTTTTTAAAAGAATTTCTATTAAAATGAACAGATTTTAAACTACAGTCTTTATACTAAACAGTTTTGCATTTGAACTTTATAAACTCAAACATCGTCTATGAGTTCAACTCTGCAAAATTATGCCTTTTTATTAGATTTCTAAATCCTGACAGAACACATACGCAGAAAGTATACTTGTTTTTCTTGATTACTCTATTTATTCGACTGAAGAAAAAAAAATGGATGGTAGTCTTTTATTTTTTGAATTGTACCTCTCGCAGGCACTGGGGGGAAAAGTTGTCAATGATTGTATCCGAATGCTTTTATTATTATCAACATATCTCGGTGTATTTAGTATAAGAGATAAGAACATTGAACATACAATAGGTTGAGCTGCTTTTCGTGGAGCTCTCTTCCAGCTTTTTCTTTTCACTTTACTATTATCACCAAAAATTCAAATGCAATGTCAATCGTTATTTTCTGTTTTAAGAAGACAGAAAATAACGCTTAGTAACCTCTTGTTTCCTAGTGGCTTTCTTGCTTTGCTTGTAGTGAAATGAATAAAAAAACCCGACAAAGCCTGTTTTTAAATATTATTGCATTTTCCCAATTTTCGAATAAGGTTTTGTGTAGTTTGATCAAAATTGTGGAAAAACTGAAGTTTGTTCTAAAAGTTATTTCAAAGAAGAAGCTGACATGTTATTGGTCCTGACCTGGAATCTCGGCCTCAGTATCTTTTCCACTGTCGTAACGTAGCTTCTTTGTGTATCTGCTATAGATACTTTCATGGTAATTTTTCTTTTCTCTATTGAATCGAGATTTTATGACTTTAATTTTCACAATTTGAAATGGCTAGTTATAACGGAAAGTTCTATGCTAACTGTTTATTCTATCGCCTTTCTAGTATTTGGAACTCTCTTCCGGTTTAATGCGTTCCAGTAAACTTTGATCTTCAACAATTTAAATACAATATCAGTCTTTATTTTCTTTTATTGTCCACACTCTTTAATAGTAGTTTTTCTGATATTCTTTAACACTCACAACCACTTGTTTTCCAGTGGCATTTTGCTTTGCTTGTGATAAAATGATTAAAAAAAGAACTAGATTCGTGTTCTTAAAACCCCTTGACGTGTTTAGTCTCCATATGGCGTCAACTTTGTTCATAAATTTTCAAACTATCAGATATTAACAACTTTTTTATCGGTCAATGATTAAAAATTAATTCAAGTGAGAGTCATAATTTGTTGAATCTATCAAAATGACGTTACGTAATAACAAAGAACTTCATCAAATAAAAATAATTACATCAATTGAGAACTTTAAACAGCAGTAACAACTAATATGAATAGCACATGATAAGAAAATATTTGACAGAGTCAGGTTGTTGACTTTCCAAACGACTTAAAAGCAATTGAAAGAGCAGTAACGATTAGGTAACTTTAAAAAAATCTATTTTTACGAAAGAATTGTTTGAATAGAAATATTTTATAAATGAATGCAAAATATTTCCGAATAACAAAACTGCAAATATTACTATTACCAATCAAATTCAAGTGATCTATATCTCTCTTTATATCTGTCAATACACTGTATCTTTCAGTGAATTCTATGTTCGACAATGTCAATTTCAGCCCAGAAAGAGCAACTGTCCAAACAGTTCATTGAATGGCCTAGACTCTTTTAGAAAGTGCAAATGTGTAACTTTGTAAATTTGAAAGTTTTTCGACAAGGTATTCTCTGCATTCCTTTTGTCCGGACTAATTCAAATATCATGAAAGCAGTGAAAGACAGCATAATTAGTTCCAACAAAGGAATACAATGAGCTGTATCTTTGCGTTGATTGTACAGTAAAGTTCTAGATCATATTTACCCTTGAAGAATAGAAACGACTCTTGTTGGTCTTGCCAGATTCACAATACTCTTCTTGGGCCTTTTTGGTGGGCGAGGCAGTTTTACATATCGATTTTCAAAGAAGACACCACTTGTAAAACAAACGTATCGCAATTTTCCTTACTATATTTCTTTCTGTTTGGCATACTGCAGTACGCAGCTTTGTTTAGTAAATATGAATGTATTATATGATAACATTATTTATGGTCTAATAACGCTAAATGCAATGCTTCTCGGTCGATCTCCGAAGTTAAGCAGCGATGAGTCTGGTCAATATTTCGAGTGAGTTTCACTCGTGAATACTGGGTGGCATAATCATATGAAGAGGAAACCTTGACAAAAAAAAGTGACCTTTGAAATGCAGAGAAGTGTTAAAAGTTAAATCGGAAGTGTAAGGCCTATTTCAGGCGAACCATCATCAGCTTCCGTCTATATTTTACAAAGGATTTTACAAAAATCCTCTGTAAAATAAAAACGGAAGCTGATGATGGTTCGTCTGAAATAGGCCACACCATCGATTTACCATGAAATAACGTGTCTGCCTTAAAATTTTTTATATTTGTTCTGTATGTATTTATATACATGTATATTTAGAGCTCTCTTAGAGAGTTAACCTACCACTGTATATATGTTGCAACTGAAAAAGATTATAGAGCATATATAGGATTTTAAATGATGTATCTATCTGTCTATAGCGTATGTACATCATATAAAATATGCAAATATATATTTATAGCAGACAAAAACTTGTTTCCCTCTATTGTGCGAGACAGTTTTTTTTTGCCAAATCTTATCTTACATTTTTATTAGCCAACCATTTGTTTTTGGTTTGAATATTGCTGTCATATCTGATTTGATGCTCGAACTATATATTTAGAGATTTTTGATAGCATCTAAAGAAGGAGCTGCAATGTTATTGGTCCTGAACTGACATATCGGCTTCAGTTTCGTTTCCACCGCCGTAACGTAGTTTCCCTGTGTTTTTTCTATAAATATTATTATGGTTATTGTTCTGATAAACTTTTCTTTATTGAATCTAGATTTTACGAATTTAACAACAGTAGAAGATAGGCAACAAGATAAATTTTGTTTACAATTTGATATAACTGTAAGTTTTATGCTAACAGTTTCTTCTATCGAACTTCAAGCTTTTGGAACCTTTTTCCTGCTTCAGGCTTTTCATTCAACTTTGATCTTCAACAATTTAAATGCAATGTCAAACCTTATTTTATCTTAATTCTTATTCTTTTACTCTCCTCTTGTCGTAATTATAGTTTTACTAATATTTTTTAACACTTAGTAAAATTTTGCGTCCTCGTGACCTTCTGGTCTTGCTTGTGGTAAAATGATTAAAATATATACTGGCTTCATTCGTGCTAAACTTGTCATCATCAAGCGTTTGTACGTCATCAGAACTCTTCTTACTCTTTTAGAAGTAAGATTTTAGAAAACATTTTGTCAATAACTTTTTTTTAAATGTATACCTAAAATGTACACGTCATTAACCCTGTGATGTCATTATGTCATCCAGATAAAAATGTCTTTTTTTCAGCAAAGACTACTATATAAATATTTCTGAGAGATCTTTTGTGTGCTTTTGCATACACAAACTGTATTTACGCATGTATCCTGCTTAGTACTTTACAGATACTTAAAGTACTTGCTCACAAATCCTCTTTCAAATGCCGGTCTTATAGATGACATATACACTATAAGTCATTTAGTCCTTCACTGAATCTATTTGTCTGCCTTCGATTTGTCTGCAGAAGACATCTGCATTAGTGTGGCCTCTACCATCAGCAGTCGATATCCGTGTCCAGTTTTCGAATTTCAGAACCGATAAGAAAGATTAAAAGTGAAAAATCTATACTCTTAGTAATAAGTACATTTATATATTATTCGACTGTCGATACACCTCAGTCAGTTTGTATGTATGTATGTGGCCGAGTGGTTAGAACGTTCGCTTTCCGTGAGACTCGGATTCGAATGTCACCATGGTCGATTTGTTATCAGTCTGGGAGAGGCGACCCTCGCATGCGGTACCTTTTTAGCATACCATCTATTATTTCAAGTGAGTTGATTGTGAGTGAAATTGGGTTGACGGAACTCTTTTGGAAGTTAAAGGTTATGTGAACATGAAGTCACAATTTATTTGAGCGTACTGGCCTTGTTCAGTCTATAGATCATACCAGATAACGCCCTCTCTCCTAATAACTGTATCTAAGATCAGCATAGTTGCAGTATACACTAGTGAGCTTTGTGGTTATGAAACAAACACAAATGGTATTTCTGAGATGAGGTAGTACTTACAATATTTAAATTATTTGGATTCTTTTCCTCATTTTTGTTGCTATTTGTACAACGTTTAGGCCGTTGTACGCTCCGGCCTTCTGGGTCATGTGTTCTTCCCAGTGGATACAGGCTTTGGTTAGTTCCTGTGATTGATCCAAAGAGTTGTGTGTTCAATACCAGGCTACAACAGCGGTGAACAAGTAACTTACAGGGTTAGAGGGAGATAACTCATAAGTACCAAAAGAGGCATTACTACGCAAGAAATGAAAATCATATACTTCAGTGAGTGTTATAAAGGGTTCTGTTTGAAATTCCTAGCACCTGAAGAAGGCCGGAGCGTACAACGGCCGAAACGTCGTGTAAATAGCAACAAAGATGAGGACAATAGTCCGAATAATGTAAATACTGTAAACACAAATGGACCTGACCAGACGTCTGCAATAAGAATTAGATTTTACTTTATGTATGTACGTAGGATTACACATACACGGGTGGTTAAAATATGAAACCCGAGTTTAGGCAAACAGTTCATAATGCTATCGATCAGAAAGTGCCTGAAAACTATACTATGGTTTTGTTGACCCACACCTTGGGAGTGAAATTGGATAGAAACATATAGAAAAGCCTATTTTTTGAGTTAGCACGAAGTCATCCTGACATAGGTTTTTAGCATACCGGTCTGAAATCATGAAGTACTGATTATAGCAGATTATGTGCTTCGTCCACGAAATTTTAACTAAGGTCTGTTAAGTACAGTTGCAGTAAGACACTGTTGTGTTTGAGTAGACGTTCGCGCATCAAAAAATGATTCGCTGACATTTAATTCGTGAATTAAATCTTGACCTCTTCAAGTCTACAATTATCTGTTATATATTTCCTGTTATCTTGTCCTTTCTTACACTAACACAGCTTCTTCTCCTGGTTCTTTAGCCTTGTATTGCGTGAACATTATTAAAAAAAAACAAAAAAAAACTTTTAGGCCTGTTTTAAAATTCTATCTAGAATAAAAATCCCTTCTTCTTCTATGTGCCCTTTCCCTTCAGAACGTAGGCGATCATGGATCTCCACGTCTCCCTATCCCTTGTGGCTCTTAGTATGTTTGCTCCTGTTGCTCCTGGCAACCCCCGTTCCGTCATCCACCTGATCAGACCCTGCAAATATGTTATCCGCTGCCGTGCTCTGTCTCTCCTTCCTTCTATCTGTCCAGTCAGTATCAGGTTCTCCAGGCTCTCCTTCCTCATTGCATGTCCCAGGAACTTCAGTTGTCTCTTCCTGATGCTCAGCATCAATTTTCTTTTTGTTGCCATTCTTTCTAACACTTCGTCGTTGCTTGTATGCTCAGTCCACGATATCCGTAGCATCCTTCTGTAGAACCACATTTCGGCCGCTTCTAGTTTTTTCCTCATTTTCGATGATATTGTCCAGCATTCACAGCCGTATTGAAGAACTGACATCACGTAGCAGTCTAGCACTCTTTTCTTCGTTTCTATTGAGATCTTCCTGTGTGTTAGTATTTTGCTCATCTTCTGGAACGCGTCCTTTGCCATGCCAATTCGCCTTCGGATCTCCGTGTCGCATCCCTTAAGCTCCTTAAATCAGCATATATATAAATTATATACAAATAATGATTTGTACCCACAGAATAGGTTAATAACCTTAAACAAAATAAACGTCATAATTATCCCGAGTAACCTTTCGGCCAACACTTGTCAAGGGCTACGTTGGCTTTATTACAAAGGGTCAAAAATAGAGGACAAAAACAATAGAAAAACTTACAATACTAGGGGAAGATGGAACTCGATTAAAATTAACTTTATTCAATAAGTCTTAAAATGTAAGGGGGGGTGTAAACATGCAATTCCACAAGAGTGTAACAGTTTTTCTTTTTTATTTCACTCTTGTGGAATTGCATGTTTACACCCCCTTACATTTTAAGACTTATTGAATAGAGTTAATTTTAATCGAGTTCCATCTTCCCCTAGTATTGTAAGTTTTTGTTTTGTCCTCTATTTTTGACCTTTTGTAATAAATTATATATATATTTTTTGTAATAATGTTCTTTAGGGTGTAGGCGATCCCGTCTCTGTACAAATTCCTTTTTTATATTACTTGTAGCAATGACTTCTTAGCAAAGTTAGTAGAGTGGTTTCCTGTCGCCTTCTCCACAGTTTTGAATTCAGAGTCGTCCCTTTTCTAGATGTTTACTTGGGAGAAGTCCGATCTTTCTCTGTTATTTAATCCATAGCTTGGGAAAGGAGGGATTGCTTTATGCCTCTTTTCCACAGGCGTTACAACTAAAGTTTATGCAACAGAGGAAAACGGAATTTGAACTCGGTTGCCGATTTTCATTTTAACCCTGATAACAGTACTCGCACATCCCAATTCTCCTTCTTCTATGTGCCATGCCCCTTCAAGACGTGGACTATGATGACTCTTCACAAATTCCTGTTCTTTGTAGCTGTTTGCCTTTTGCTATATCTTCTAGTACATGTTCTGCCAAACATTTACACATGCTCGTTGGATAGGTTATTCGCTGCTTTTCCCTGTCTCCATAAGTTAAATTCTCTCATAAAAAAGCCCACTCTTCTGCCCTAGAAATTTGAATTTACTTTTTTTAATTTACGTATAAAAGTCGTTTTTCTCCATATTCCATAAAACCTTCTAGTTACTCACATATTCAATTTATTTTATTCTCATTATCTTTCTATAGAGCAATGTTTCTGTTGCCGTAGGTCTCTTCTTCATTTGTGAGGAGATTGTCTAGCAATCACTAACATATAGGAAGACCGATATTGCATAACAGTTTAGTAGTCTTTTTTGTTTCAAACGTTATATTCCTGTTTCTTAATACTTTGATAAACTTTTCGAAGCGAGAGGAGAGGTTTCTTCACCGCCGACTCATCACCACCGACTAAACATTAGCCAACCCATCTACGTGACAACTTAATTCCGGGACTACTCACCAACAACCTACTTAGCGCGTGGACAACTTAACGTTGGCGTCGAATTCATAGCCTCAGACTGGTGTTGGCTGTCATTGTGAGCACGTCTCTTAGATCGGCTTTAAGTCGTAGAGATTTTGAAAGTTTGGCTGTTTGTCTTAGTGATTTATTAGTTACAACAGCCTATTTGGCTGACTGGTGTTTAATTTTCAAGATCGGACAAATAACAACGCTAAAGCAGCAAATAGAAGACTGCACACAGAGTTTGGAATGGAGCACCGAACAATATGGAAATTCATTACGTGGCTGCAAAAGTTGCAAAAAAACAAAAAAAAACAAAAAACGATTTGCATTTTTCGAGCAATTAATTGGAGGTCATTCCCCTCCTTCTAAATCAACGAAGAAGTATATGAAGGCAGACGAAAGAATTTTAAAAATTGTTTCTTTTTTTTATAATGATCTCTAACTGAATATTTGATGGGAATTGCAACACGATTTTCAATAAAATTTTAAATTAAAAACGAAACCATGCATTAAAAAATGATCCTTTATGAATTACTTTTATTTGTTTTTAAAAATTCGACAAAAAATTCATAGTTTGCATATCGTTGAGTTGTCCTCGCGCTAAATAAGCTAGTGGTGAGTTGTTCTCGAGTTGCCCGGTGTTGATTCGGCGGTGTTGAGTCGGTGGTGATAAATTCTTCTGCACCCTTTGAAAATTATCTTTTTCTATTCCAACACATTTTCAGATTTTTTGTCGTACTTCATGTCTACTTTCTAGATATTGAAATTTTTGTACTTGCTTGATTTTGGGTTCGTAGGTTTTTAGGACATGTAACGAGGAAGGATGGCCCGGAAAATCAGATACGCATAGGACAGAGCAAGAGGGACAGAGAAAGACAACGTCTCACATACTTGATGAGTTTCAGTAAATAAATGGGCTTGGGATAAATAGCAGAAAGACAAGGTTTATTAAAAGCTAAGGATGTACGTTGTGGTGCAGTAGATATCAGCTTGGAACAAGAAATCGGAGAACCGAGTTCGAATTTCAGTTGAATTTCCTACATTCCGCGCAAATACCCTTGGGAAAGGTATTAATCCATCTCTCCAGCTATGGGTTAAATGGCAGGACAGATTGGGTTCTATAGCCTTGGTTGGCAACCAGTCTACCGTAGAAATTAATGACAACCTACTGAGGGAAAATATTCTGCTCAGTCAAGCGTGTATCACGTCTGGCACTTAGCTGACTGACTGAAGGAAAGACAGGAAGTTGTGGAGAGCCATAATAGCCACGTATTTGATCGCCTTCTCGCTTTATGATTGTAGTGCAGATATCAAATATATATTTATCCTAATATATCAAAAAGCAAATTAAATTTTTAAACTAAAAGCATTTTCTTAAGTAAATTTGATTCTCAGTAAAATATACTGATTTTAATACCAATAAATTTCCATTCTGCTTTTTTTACTATTATTTTCTTATCTGAAAATCTCTGAAAGATTTGGGGAATATCAGCAATGAGTACACCGTTTTGAATTGGTTTTCAACATAATTAGAAGCTACCAGAAAATGCACTGTCTTTTGCAGAGAAATCTGTTTTGTAATTCGTGAATAATAAAGTCTATACCTCTAACCAAAGCGCTGATGTCCAATTTGTAATTGAAGCAAAAGAAACCATATCTAGCAAAGCAATTTTAATGTATAAAATCACTTAAATCCCTTCTGATCGCCTTTAATCTAATAACATTCTCACTGTGAACATCAATTTTTTTTGTTGCTTCTATTATTTTTTCTCTTCTGACAAACACAAATAGGAAATCCCTTCTTTGCCATTTTATTTTAAATTATATTTCTTCGAAAAGATTTGTAAAATACAGATGAGTGTCGAAAATATATTTCTAGCTAAAAGGCTAAGATTATTTTGCTTGGTGTAATGGTGTAATTGTCTTGCTAGAACCTATTGCAAATGAGTTGTGAGTTCGATCCTCACTGGGTGCCCCATGCTTTCGGCCTTGTGTTACATCTAAGCAGCGCTTAGAAAATCAACTAGTGACGTAATTCTGGAATATCGTTCAGGTTTTCAGACTAGTTTTTGTTTCATCGTTTATTTTTTTGTTGTTTTTCCATCACGAAATATCTCTTTAATTGTGGCAGGAAGTTGTGAAAAGCTGTCTTGATCACAACTGATTCAGTAAAAACCTAGCTCACATTATATATATATATATATATATATATATATATATATATATATAAGCTAGATTTTACGCATCGCTCATTCAGTAATGGATTAGAACACTCTGGCTATTGGGAGGGTATAATGACAATATACACGCTAAAAAGTCTGCATTCTTCTACCGAACGTCCATAACCCAGAGGTAGAAACGCCGACTGACGCCGATTCGGTAGGGTTTCAATCCTGGGTTAAAAGAAATCGGAGTCTAACCGTACTGATATGCTGTGATACAGCGAAACAGATCTGTCTGCGGATGACTATATATATATATATATATATATATATATATATATATACAGGTTTCATTGAATAATATAGACAAGTTCTGTCTATTTATTTTGTGTAAGATCCGTTCATATGATCTGATTAGCTTGATAGTGTTGTCATGGAAAGACGACAAGAAATCTCAATAATTGTTGATTTTTTATCAGGTCTGAGCTTTCGGCTTACATAAGCCATTATCAAAGGATGAACATTTAATGTTCAGTGAACATAGAACATTTAAATTATTATTAACAGAGTGGAGTTATACAGAGAAAATTAGACAGGTCCATTTTTTGTGTCGCACATGGCTGTAGGCCGAGAAGGAATGGTGGTAGTGAGATTTTTGTTCAATTGAGTGGATAGTGGCATGAGGGATTGGTCTGGGAACTGCTGCTACTATGGTTTAGGGGGTATGTATAATGACTCTGACCTCTCCCGTCGATTATAGGCATTGAAGTATGTTAGTAGAGATGTCGAAATTTATTTTATTTAGTCTAGGTTTTAACTGTTTGATGTAGATAGCTTCTAGAATTTTAAGTTTTCGTTTATTATTTTCTTGTCTAAGTATATGCGTATTTTCAACAAGTGTTTTTCTAAGAAGTGTGTGTTGATAGCCGTGGTGTTTTAAATGTCGGAATATGTTAGAATTTTCATTTAAGTGCAATTGTGTGTATGTGTATGTGCGTGTGTGTACAATAATGTGAAGAAAGGACAATAAGAAATTTACTGTTTCTTAACGTTTATTTTGAATTTTAAATCGCTCAGTACAAAAGTAGAGCGAAATATTATTGTAATACAATTAATTTAACATTTTCGCGGCACAGAATTTCCCGTGTTTCGGAATCATATATTTTATTACGACTCCATCTTCAAGCGAAAAGAGACATGGCTGACTGGGCAGAAGATTAACTACTTTCTGCAGTAGACTGGTTGGCAGCCAAGGCTATAGAACATAATCTGTCCTGTTATTCAACCCATTTGAGCGTAGGTGAATGCAACGAATTCAACTAGAAATCGCACTCGGCCCTCCGATTTCTTTTTCCGAGGCGATATCCACTACAAACCACATCCCAATGATTGTAACTTGCTCTAAAGAATAGGGTGCATTGTGTTTAATAATTCACGTTAGTCCGCGTTTGGTTGAATTATATCTAATTTGAAAAGTATTGAATAGTTAACATTCTATCTATCTATCTATCTATCTATCTATCTATCTATCTATCTATCTATCTATCTATCTATCTATCTATCTCATTCTGCTACTGTATTGTGTTCAATTCTCACTGACTCTTAGACTATTCAAACTTAGTGACAGATTAACCTATCTTTGAAAATAACTATGTGTCTAATTACGTTCACTCACATATGTTATTTTTGCTGACACTTATGACCGGAAATAGGATACTTTAATATCCTGTCTTGATATGGTTATCTCTACAATGTTTTTCTATTTTTCTGTGGCTGCACGAGTGCGTAAGGAGCTGTTTCGTCGTTGAATGTATTAAAAACTGGCAATGATAGATATTTAATATCAACTCTAACTTCCTCAGTAATGAACCAGTATGGTGTTGAATTTCAGATATCTTCTCAAATCTCGGGGATGACGAACAAACAGACAACGGCAGAAAGAGATAAAGACAGAGACAGAATGAATTTCCGAGAGAATTGATGATATTTTAATCAAAAGAGGCAGACATTTACTTCAGAAGCCCGAACAAGATGTCAGTTTGTGCGTTAGAATATGATAAAAGACACGAAGAAATTGAATTTAAGAGGGTTTGCTAATAAAAAGATGTGGGGAAAGAAGTTATCTGGTGTCCTTTGTTATCAGAGATACATTTTTTAAAGTTCAAGTAGTCCTACACATTCATATATATATATATATATATATATATATATATATATATATATATATATGAATGAGTAGGACTACTTGGAAAGGTTTTTTCTGTTGCTGAGGTGATGTGTCGTCCCCCGTGGGGATCTTCATATCGAAATGGCCATTCAACATCTTTGAATTAATCCTTTTTTAATATATATATATATATATATATATATATATATATATGTGTGTGTGTGTGTGTGTGTGTGTGTGTGTGTGCATGACGGTGGATTCCCTCCCTTCCTTCTTTTATCTCTCTTACCACCTTTCTTTCGTGTTGCTTAAACTTAGGTCGATTTAACACGGCTGTCTGTTAATTTTTAGTTACATTCTCCCTTTTTTTTGCGAACCCAGACGATGTCAATTTTTTTTCTTTTCTTATTTATTTGATTTTATTCTATCTTTTTCTTTTTCTTTTTCGTTTTCTTTTTCTTTTTCTTTTTCTTTTTCTTTCCCTTTATTTTTATTTTATTTTATTATTTATTTATTTTTTAATTTCTTTGCAATCTATTTAAAAAGGAAAAGTAGACTAATTTTTCTCCAGTTTCTGAAAGGTTTTTTCTGTTGCTGAGGTGATGTGTCGTCCCCCGTGGGGATCTTCATATCGAAATGGCCATTCAACATCTTTGAATTAATCCTTTTTTAATATATATTTGCTCTGTAATATTTTATTACATGGAGCTCTCTACCTGTATCATTTTTTAATATTAAAATAAATTTTTAATATTAATTAGGATCGGGTTTTTTGGAATTTACCTTCCTGCTTTTTTCCCTTGGATTGAAGTATCTGAATTAATATATATATATATATATATATATATATATATATATATATATATTAAAATGACTGAATGAGTATTGCAGTTAAGTTTTTATTTAATTTTTCTTGTGTTCTGGACAATTCTTTCGGCTATAATTTTATCCCTTATCAACGATGATGAGCTGAAAATTAAAAAATAAGTATAATCATCCTTAATAATTGTTATGTTCTGAGAAGGAAAAAATTATAAGAGCATAAGAAAGATTAAATAAAAAACATAACCGCAGGACATTATTAGTCGTTTTTTATGAAACTTTTATAAAAAGGATTGCTGCCTAAATATAAGAGTGTATATCTATGTGTGTGTTTTATATATTTTTATATGTGTGCATTTACTAACTCACATAAATATTTTTATTTATATTTATACACAAATATACGTGTGTATAAATATCTATATATGTACATACATACCTACAAATATACATGCAAATGCAAGAATGTAATTCTGAGAGTAAAATAGTTGGTTTGTTTAGTTAAAGAAGAAATCACAGGCTGTGAATGCTGGACAATATCATCGAAAATGAGGACAAAACTGGAAGCGGCCGAAATGTGGTTCTACAGAAGGATGCTACGGATATCGTGGACTGAGCATACAAGCAACGACGAGGTGTTAGAAAGAATGGCAACAAAAAGGAAATTGATGCTGAGCATCAGGAAGAGACAGCTGAAGTTCCTGGGACATGCAATGAGGAAGGAGAGCCTGGAGAACCTGATACTGACTGGTCAGATAGAAGGAAGGAGAGACAGAGGAAGGCGGCAGATAACATATTTGCAGGGACTGATCAGGTGGATGACGGAACGGGGGTTGCCAGGAGCAACAGGAACAAACATACTAAGAGCCACAAGGGATAGGGAGACGTGGAGAGCCATGATCGCCTACGTCCTGAAGGGACAGGGCACATAGAAGAAGAAGAATCCTGCTTCTAATTCTTAGATTTCAGTACCAAGATATAAGTGTCTGTATATATATATATATATATATATATATATATATATATATATATACCTTTTTGATGAGATACAGCGAAACAACAGATCTGTCTGCGGATGACTATATATATGTATATAAGCACACACATACACACACACATATATATATTTCTATGCACATGGCAAGATGAAAAATTGACTGAAACGCTTCATTCTATGAACAAACCTCTTCAGACTTTTTATTAATAGAATTAAAGATATGTATATAAAAATGGGGAGATGAAGGGACAAATACACAAAAAATATTAGTTCATATTTCAAGGTTAAACATACAAAGACGCTAAACATTGTCATTTAAATGTTGGATGTCCGATGTAGGTAGGTATTAAAACTAGACTATTTTATCTAGCTTTTTTATCACCTTTATTTTTTATTGTTATTGATTTTAATTATTACTAATCCAATATGTAGTAAATAAAAAAATACCGATTAATAGAAATAAAATCTGAACAAATGCAACTGCTAGAGACGTCGAACTTCAAAAATTCTTATTACACTTATCATTAACATTTCAATTGATTAATTCGTTTTTATTGCTCATCAACATTTTGCAGGTTATTTTAAGCCAGATTTTTAGATTTTAGGAGTTTTTTGTAGAGATAATAATGACTTAGTAAAACAAATCTTACTAATTGACCCATAGCTATAAGTAAATATAACGACCAGAACAGGAATTGAAGCTCGGCTCCCTGTTTAACAATTACTCTACCACCAACGCCAAAGATTACAGCACTTGATATTCTCAAGCGATCATCCATATTCGATCTTGCTTAACTTCTGTAACCGTACTTTGAATTGAACCGACTTTTGTAGCATTTACCCCACCTACTTCTATAAATAAGATTGATTCCGTCTAACATGTTTTTGTTTAAAGACGTTTCTTCCGAGAATAAATGAATTTCTTTTCCCACTGTTATTCTGTTACTCTTATATATATATATATATATATATATATATATATATATATGATTTAATGCAACAGTATGTAAGGAACTTCCAGTCGTACCCGGTCAAAATGAATACGTAATATTATTAGATAAAATATAATGCTCTGCTATTTTGGTATTGAGCACTTTCTCTTAGTGTGTGATTTTAATATATGCTTTAAAGGGTTTATTTTCGTGCAATATATATATATATATATATATATATATATATATATATATATATATATACCTGTGTGTGTATGTAACGTGTGTATTTGTGTTTGTGTTTATATATGTGCGTGTGTAAATATGTAAGTGTATATAGGGATAGGATGTAAAGTCATATATGTTGATTTACATGCAAATACAATTCTGTTAGTATCCCAGATTCTTTTTGTATATTATACAAATATATTTCCATTCCAAATACATATTCAAAAATAACTTATTAGAGCAGTTGTTAATAAAAATAATTCATGCTCAAAATAAAACGTGAAAACTACTTACCTCGTTTGACATTTGTCCCGTTTAAGTTTACTGGAAGAGAGAAACATGAAGCAACAGTAATAAAAATTCCAAGTGTCTCATTTCAAATGCATGGCTATAAGAAATATCGAGTTGTCCATTATGTCTTCGTAAATACGTTCTGCTTGCTTGTATAGCAGGATTAGCAAATATTACCGATCCTTTATTGGGTTTAAATACAAACATTCGCCTTTGAATTGAATATATCGTTTGAGTCAATTGCATCATTATCAAAATAATTATAATATACTGTTTGTATTTTAAATGGGAAAGAGAATAATTTTTTTTATCGATATCTATTTAATTGTTATTAACTTTTATTTACTTAAGTGTTTATTATTATTATTATTATGTTATTATTATTATTATTATTTTCATTGATACTATTTAAGGATTAACATAAGAAAAGTCGAAGCATTTAATGTGGTTTAACAGTTAAAAATGTTTTAAGTGTTTAAATTTGACGTCAAATTATTCAAATCTAAATTGTATCTCTAGTTAGATGCGTAAAACTGAGCCCGAAAAACTTGATTTACACATTAACTGAACAGAATTTAGTTAAAATAGAGGAATTTCTCTTCTACGCAGGTCGCTACAAAATTTACAAGAAAATAATTTTATTTATTGTGTTTAAGTTGAATAAGATCGAAATTGACAAGTTCTTGAAATATATACACACACACACAGACACAGACACACACAGAGAAACACACACAGACACACACACACACACACACACATATATATTTTTAAACATATATTGTTAAATATAACAGAGAATGAATGTCTTTTATGTTGAATGTGTGTTATGTTTTAGGTGAAAATAAAGACAAAAATTGTCCAACATTTGGATAATTTTATATTATGCTGAGTCTAAGCTTTCGGTTCACATCAGCCATCTTCAGAGAGTTTACAGGGACGTTAACATAAAGATATCCACCATCAAAGACGATTATGTTGACATAAAACATTGATATACAACAATAACAGTCACCGAATATCAGATGCAATGTTTTATGTCAACACAAGATAAAATCATCTTTGATGGTGGATGTCTTTATGTTAATGTCTCTATAAACCTCTCATGTGAGCAGAAAGCTTAGAACATTATTTGATGTCTCGATACACTATATATATATATATATATATATATATATATATATATATATATATATATAGACTTTGTATTCCTAAGTTATTAAAAAAGGTTAGTAAGTTGAATCTGGTATATTTAGGGAGCCTTTATTCCCCCATCATTAATCTTTAATAATGTTATCACTAATGGATTTCCTATTTCATATTTCTGTAGTATTCAGCTTCATTTATCTTAGATTCTTGTTATTTTTTATCAAATAAAAATCGCAATATCTATATAAGAGACATACCATCTAGGTAGCCAGGGTAGACCCATCCTGAATAAACACATCAGCAACTACATTTTTCTCTTGTGGCACGATATGTACCTAATTAAACAAAATTATGAAGGTGACGTAAAACGTAAGATTTTTTTTGCACATTTAAATAGATATAAATAATTCGAAACACTGAAACTACAGATTTTTCTTTTTATTAAAGAAGACATTGCACGGTAAATACTTTGATGGTTGCATTAGAGCTCGACGAGTCTAATTTATTCCACTCTAGTGTAGAATGATAGACGATGCTTGATTTCGGGAGTGGGATTTTGTATTCAGAGAAATCGATAAAACCAAAATGGGAAACAAGTTCATATATAAATTCTTTATAATGAAATTTTAATGAAGAACATCACTTTAAAAATTGGATGTATTGAAACAAATTGAACAATTTATATAGTATCTGACTTGTAAATGGAATTGAATATTATAAATATACACCATTCTAAAAACTTGTACGTAAATATACAGTTACACACACACACAAACACACAATAAAAATTGTCACTTGAAACCTGCAAAATGATTTAATTACTAATTTTTATTTGAACTTTTCTGTATATCCACACACATATATACATTTACATATGTATTTATATATATATATGTACGTGCAAAAACACACTTATATAGATATAATAGCGATGTCAAAAACAGTCAGTCAGTTAGGTGCTATAAATGATGCACGCTTCGGCGATCGTATCTTGAAAGAAACATTGCTGAGTGGACAGAAGATTATCCCACAGTAGATTGCCATTACTCTCTGCGGTAGACTGGTTGCCAGCCAAGGCTATGGAACCAAATATGTCCTGTTATTTAGCTCATAACTAGAGGGAAGAGACGGATTAATGCTTTTCCCAAGAGTATTTGCGCGTAATTGAATGCAAGTTCAACTGGAATTCGAACTCCTTGCATTCACTGAGAGTATGAAGCCAAATATACTCTCAGACAGTGGGATACTGAGAGAAAAGACATTTAAGCAAGTAGTCTTTGCAATATCTCATATATATATACATATATATATATAAATATATATAATAATAATAATAACTACATAGACTCTGTAAGTATGTAGGCCGTAAATTTATACTAAAATAAACCTCCGAAAAAACCATTAACAAACAGAACCTAAATCCGTTACAATCCGGTGTACTAAGACGTCGCATAAATGGGGAGAAAAAAAAGAAACCCGCGGAACAAGAACAAAACATTCAATACTCCGCAGTAAAGAAAAAAACCCAAACGGAACCAAACACAAGAAAAAGTGCTCAATACAAAGTACGAAAGAAAAGATACAATAGTAGAGCAAAAACACACAAAAATCTAGAGTGAGCCAAAACCTGCCGCGGTTTCACACTACGGATCGTCAGGTAGGTTTTGGCTCACTCTAGATTTTTGTGTGTATATATATATATATATATATATATATATATATATATATATATATATATATATATATATGATGGGCTCTCTCGTCGACTTCGATGTATGAAGATCCAGCAACCACACTAAGATTTTGTTTGTGTCGTATGTGACTAGTCCCGCTAGTGACCTGTGTACAAGACCATATATTGTGCAACAGTGAGGATCTCCGGTCACAGTATCAAGGATATTTGCTGTCAATTTTTGCCCTTGTTTTCAATTTTCGACCAATTTCGAAATTTCAGATATTATTCCGGTGCAAATCTCTCCAGGTTTTCTATTCAGGGAAACTCGCTCGAAACTAGTATGAAGCACATTGACGGCTGAGAGGCTACTCTTTAATTTGTCTTTATACATTAGCCATGGACGTCCAGCGTTCCTTTGTCCATTGTCAAGTTTTCTAAACATAAAGGCCTTAGGTATTCTGTCGTTACTCATCCTTGCAACAAGACCAGTTCAGCGAAGTTATAATTGCATCAGGAGGGTCTCAATTCCATCAATATAGCATTTTGCAAAAGATCGGCCTTGGACATTCAAAGGTATAGCCTCAAATCGCACAGAGACAATTTTCCGAGGTCCATGATATATATATGTATATATATGAGTCACCCACATACAAGCCTGTTTCGCTGTATCACAGCTCATCAGTGTGGCTAGACACATCCACTTGCTTCTGGTCGGGATCGAAACTCGATCGATTTGGTGTCAGTCGGAGTCGTCTCTGCCTAAGCCATGGAATCAGAGAAGGGAAATTTTAACGTGCTGTATGTAAGCAGTGTATACACACGCCCTTCACCGAAAAGAATTCAATTCATTTCTGAAGAGTCACGCATATATCTCATAAGTGGAAACTATTTTTAAAATTTTCTGCTCTAGAGAGCTCAATCGTAATGACAGCATAATATATATATATATATATATATATATATATATATATATATATATATATATATATATATATATATATATATGTGTGTGTGTGTGTGTGTGTGTGTGTGTGTGTGTTTATGCTGTAATAAGATAAATGGTTGTAAGAATTAGGTCTATCCTAAGAGCCATCTTACTCACTAGAAACTCTACCCTCAGTCAGGTATTTTTCACAAAAAACAATAAAAAACCAAACAAAAAAAAAACAAACAAAAAACAAAAAAACAAAAACAAAAACAAAACAAAAATTGGTTACATTAAACAAATGTCAAGTACCGTACGTGGTAGACACTTAAGCGAGTATGGCTCATTCGGTTCATGACTGACTAGGGAGAAGATGTTCCTGCAGTAGGCTGCCGTTTTTTTCTGCGGTAGACTGTTGCCATATAAGGCTATAGCGCCCCTGTTTCTTCCGTTCGCCAACCAACTGTCGTGAATATAAAGAAGCCGTCTGCTTTGCCGATTATCTCACCTCGGACGGTTATAGCTATTACACCACATCGCACATCTTGATATATAGACACATTATAAAAATAAGGTTAAACTTTTGGTTGAAGATTCTCTCTATTTTATAATCAAAGTCAACAAAAGTGTTGTTAATATACATAGCTTGACATAACGTATAGGAAAACCAATACGAACATAAAAATATCACGTGAACCGTCCGATCCTTCCAACTATCGGTCTACTACGTTATTTTGGCAGCCTACTTGAGGTCCTGATCAATGCTGAGTTATTTAGGAATCTCACATTACTGGGTCTTCTTTCAGACCAGCAATAAGGTTTCCGTTTCTCTAGATCAACTGCTGATGTATTAATGATTATCGCGGAAAGAGTCTATCAAGCTTTAGATAAGAATGTTGAAGCTTGGGATGTTGCTTCGACATCTCAAAAGTGTTCGACAGGGTTTGGCATGCCGGTCTTCTTCACAAATTGAAAAGATATGTTGTCTCTGGAATATTTTTTGAACTTATTTAGTCTTTTTTATGAAATCGTGAAATAGGATTTGTTCTGAATGGCCATTCTTCGAGAACTGTCTGTATTTATGTAATGCCAGCGTCCCCCAGGGCTCTACCATGGCCCCACTTAAAAAACAAATAAAGACCTTACAGATGACATCAGCTCTCAACTATTCTGTCTTCCATCAACATGGCTGAGCCTAACCTTTAGGAGAGTGACTCGTAGCTCCTATGGTTAGCGTTCTCAGTTGATATGAAATAGAAAGACTAAACTGAATCTATTGCTAGGTCAATTGCTAAAATATTTAGCTCATTGTGTCGTGATAGATGTTTTTTCTCTCCAGAATCTATCTAGCAGATCTAAAAGTCTACCTTGGTTCGAACATTGCTGACAAATTTGGTCCGGTTCTCCTGCTATTTAGTTAGAGATTCTTGATAAAATCCAAAGAATCAGCAATATTATTAGTCCTGATCTAGTATCTTGGCTTCAGTCACATTCCCACCGCCGTAAAATTGCTTCCCTTTACCTTTTCCATAAATACTTTTATGGTAATTTTTCGGATGAACTCTTCACTCTGGTACCTTGACTTTACGAATTTATCTTTTGGTAAAGTCAACCCTGTAAAAGGCCCAGAGGCTATTTAAATTAAACGGTTACGTTAAGAGTCAATTTGTGTATAGGAAGAGAAGATAACGGTTAACCATAGATTTGACCCAATTAATATTGTAATGATCACGAAAACATTCTTTTGTAGGACTCGTGTTTATGCAAAACTGAAACTAAATCCGATATAACGATAGGTATTCTATTATTTATAAGGATCTATATAGATGTTTTACTTAAAATTACTTACTGACTTATTACTTCTGTCTTACTCAATACGCAATTTAATGCATTTCAATAAACCGAATTAATACAAGCAGTAAGACTGCAAGCATATGAAGAGAAAATTAACATCTATTAACATGAGTCTAATAATGTAATAATTGCAATTGATTTTTCAAATAAATGTTATCAATTGTCTAAGAGATATAATAAAGTTCCATAGTCAGTGGGCTTTTAGTAAACCAGCGTATTTTATAGACAAAGTAACCGTACATTTATATTAAGTAAGGTATATTTTCTATAACATTTTTATGGTAATTGTTCTGATTGACGTTCCTCATTAGTAAATCTTCCTTTTCTCTTTGTTGCCATTGGTGTTTATTTGGTGCCTTTGTTGCCTCTTTGGTGTCAGTGGTACCACTTTGACGCCATTTTAGTGCCATTAGTACCATTGGTACCTCTTTGGTGCCATTGGTGACTCTTTGACGCTTTTTTGACTCTTTGTTGCTTTTAATGCCTCTTTGATGCCTTTGATGCAATTGGTTCCTCTTTGTTGCCTCTTTTTTGCCTTTGATAACTCTTTGATGTCTTTGGTGCCATTGGTGTCTCTTTTTTGTTGCCTCTTTGTTGTCTTGGATGACTCTTTTATGTATTTGGTGCCATTGGTACCTCATTGACGCTTTTGTTGCCTCTTTGTTGCCTTTAAAGCATTTTTTGATGCCTTTGAAGCCATTAGTATCTCTTTGATGCCTTTGTTGCCTCGTTGTTGCTTTTGATGGCTCTTTGTTGCCTTTGGTGCCACTGGTGTCTCTTTGGCGCGTTTGTTGCCTCTTTGATGTCTTTGATGCCTCTCTGATGCCTTTGTTACCATTGGTGCCATTTCCCATTTAGTGCGTTTGTTTCCTCTTTGAAATCTTTGATGCCTTTTTAGGGCTATTGGTGCCTCTTTGATGCTTTTGATACCATTGATACCTCTTTGGAGCCTTCATTCTCGGTAAGAGCTAAGTACTAGACGTTGGTACTTTTCGTCTTCCAGTTTGGTATCATAATGTTGTAGTTGAAATGGCTAGATGTAACCATACTTTCTATGCTAACAGTTTTTTTGTATTCCTCGCTTGTGTAACTCTCTTTCTGTTTCTTTCTTTCTTTCCAGTCAACTTTGGTATTGAAAAATGTAAATGCCATGTCAAGGGATTGTTATTGAATAGAATTTCCGCATTTTTTCCAGGTTTCTGACAAAATGTTTATGTTTCTTAGCTTTAGGAAAGCATTTTCTATCTACGGATTTCAATGTCGCATTTTCTGCCTCCGTTAAAACCCTTCCCAGATATTTAAACTTTCGTACTTGTTTGATTTTCGTAGTTCGCCTCTTAGGTATTTCCTCTTGCTGAAAAACATATATGCTATTTTATCAACACTGATATCTCGTCCTTTATTCTCGTTTTCCTTTCCTACCTCAACTAGGATTTTTTGTTGTTTTCTTACTATGTCTTCCATTAATACAGAGTGTAAGCAAATGTTTTAGTTAATCCTTGATTATGGCACTGGTTGTTTCAATTCAAAGGAAGAGCTAATTTCGGGCCTAAGTAGCATCTGTATTTGGCAAGAATACGCGGCAAGTTGTCCTTATAAAAAGGCAAATTTGACCAAAAGTTTGTTCTTTTAGGTTATATCTGATATTTAGATTTGTCACTTTATTTTGTCTTCATTTTCATCTGTTCAAATATATATGGGATTATAACGAGATTACAACTTATATCCTATCACGCTAAACAACTTGAACCCAACGGCTAAATTTGTAATAGTCGTAAGAGTCGTAAATAGTAGCACTACTAGTAGTAGTAGCAGTAGTTACGATAAAGATTCTAGGTTTTTTCAAGGGAGCATTGTTCAATAAGTCTAGAATCTGGTGTTATTATCTAATTTTGATCTGATATCTTCGATGCATTAACTTTAATCTTTGTGATTCATATTCTACACTAAAATGCATTTACAAAGAAGAAGATTTACGGAGGAAAATATACTCTTTTTTCTTTATTATGTGCTACGGATGTATGGACATATGTATCTACATATGCATAATGTCATTTTATAACTTAGAGTTTACCTGATATTTTACTGAATGCAGATCATTCCGGAGGAAAGTTAAAGAATTTATCGGCTAGAATATTCAATTAAATGCAGCAACAACAACCAACACAAGTCAAGGGCCAGTCGTCATATAGCCTTTTTATCATCATAATCCTCACTTCCAATAATCTGTTATCCAATTCATATCACGCAACTCATCATCATTTCATGAGCAATTCTCTATCTTGAGTTATTCTCGAGCCTTGTCTAAGCTGATATTTTGTAAGAAAAATCTATATATTAATACCGTAATACCTACGCGCGTACCGTTTTAGAAATAGATATGAATGCACACACAGACAAAAAAGATTAGACATAGGAACGCCGGACGGCATACACAAACACGCTTAATGAATAAAAGAACGTCGAACAGGAAATAGAAAACGGCAAGGGAGAATATGATTGTACTTGTAGCGTTTTTGTTCTTTAAATTATAATTTCAAGTCTTTCATTGCTGTCTTCATCTTGATTCTTCAACTAAGAAAAATACTTTCTCGCTGTGAACAACATAGCAAGTTGTAGTTTTTATATTATAATGCAGTGATACCTACCTAGTTATCTACGTGTGTTACGCTTTTGCTGTAACGAATGAAATTAAATGTGTTTTGTAAATACATTATATTTTCGGAGAAAATCATTGTAATGAAAGAAAGAATAAGGCAAGAAAGAAAGAAAGCAAAAGAACGGCAGAAAATTACGATTACGAGCAGAAGAGAAAGACAAAGCAAACTGTGTCCATAACAGAGAACGAATGCAAGCAATGATATGAAAGAAGAAGAGAGAGAACTTTATTATTATGATTGGTATTAAAATATTTTGTTAAAGTTCAGTTCAAATATTTGATGATGCAACAGGAGAATTTTTACGGATATTTTATTGTCACAGAATTTACCATGCGCTTATTCAATAATTTACTGAATAATTAAGATTAATCAGAATGTTAAAATAAGAACACAGAAATTTTCACCCGTTAAAACTAGTCTATATTAATGTTTCACTTAGAATCGTGACAGCTTTAAATTAAACGAGAAAAAAATGGATGCTCTTTTAAAGCTATTGATATTTCTGCATTTCCGAACAATAGTTTAGAATTATATTAATCTTGGCGAAATTTTATTCCATTTGATCGGATTAGGCTTAAGAATTTTAAACATATATCTGTGTTAAGAAATACACGATAAACGCTCAAGATTTTTCTATGAATTAGCATTATTTAAGTACATTAATATGCATTTATAGTGATTGCTAATTCTTGGCAGAAGATGCACATTTTTAATTTTGGTTTGAGCAGCTGTGAGCACCTAAGTGACTCATAAGACCCACTTTACTTCTGCCTGATTTTCTGCAGATGAAAGACAAAATTAACACCCTCCTCATCCTTAGTGTCATGACCGGATGGGGTCGTAGGGTTGCTCTGCACCTGAGAAACTGGTAACTTCCTCCAACATGTTTTGGTTGCGTCCCAATGTTGGCGTTGCACGAACGATCTTCCAGTCAATTCAGTGACGGTGTCAGATCATATTTGCCCTGTTTATTCTTTTGCCTAAGGCGGTAGCTTGTAGGGTGGCAGTAGAAACATTGTTTCATCAATAGTTACATGAAGGTGTACCTGACCTAAAATTGACTTAGCCATCAGATATATACTAGAGCTTCAACGAAGCCAGATGTTTCAGCAGATGTCCATGAATGATGCCCTCATAGCCACAATGTGTAAATATGTTGTTGGCCCAGCATCGCCTAGTTTGTGCGCGCGTGGCCAAAACCGTATGACACTTAAATCCAAGGGTCAGCTTTCGGAGTAAACTCATAGATTCACACAGACAGAAAATAGGTGAGGAAATCCAGAATCGAATTAAATGTAATTTTATATATGCAAGAAATTAATTCCTCCTCATTACACTGAGCAATATAACGGGACAAGAACAATATGGAACTGAAATATGTAGTGAATAATTAAAGCATCTGACTATATAGCTATTTAAAATATTTTATTTAATGAAATGAGATAGAGGCAAAAAAGCTAAAGTTTCTAACTTTAATCATCACCACGATCATCATTAGCCCCGTGACCCTCTCCACATGTTTCGGTTTCTTGAAAATGTCGGCGTTGCCATGAATGATATTCCAGTCAATTCAGTGATCTTGTCTGACCATATTTCCCGCTGTATCTCTATTGTTCTTTTACCTAATGCGGTAGCTTTTTGGATGGCTGTGGAAAGCTTGTTAGATCAATAATTTCATGAAGGTGTACTTGATCTGATGAAATACATGATTGAGCAGACAATCTTAAATATTATCAGGTCTTTATACATTCTCGTGTAACTCCTTCGACTTGCTGCTAACCCACATACTTAAAATACTCTAAAAGTGATCAATGTATATATCTTTATACTTGATCGTGTATCATTTTAATATTCTGGATGCTAAAACTGTATGCGTTGAAATTAAAATTTACAAAATGTATTACGATCATTCCCATTATTATTTGTATAGAAAACTTTCGTTATTCATTTTTTTCTCTTTCTTTGTAACACACCTATTGACCCTATGTTTTTCAAAATACATAACACATAATTAATTCCCAAACTAAAATACTAATTTGCACAAAAACCTTTTTTCCAAACAGCTTACGCATTTTTGTTTATCAAACATTGAATTGTGTCACTTGGCATCACTCATAGCTTTCCTGAGGTTTTCAGCTAATCTGATGAATATTTATGAGCATTCCTAATTTAAGAATTTTGAAAAACCACGTAAATTTGTTCTCTTGCGTATAAATACTTATTACAAAATAAACCTCTATGCATTTGACTTGACAAAGTCTCAAAGAGAACGAACGCGTCGGCTAAGATAAGTTTCCTTGTGTCTTTATTGTTCACCTATTGGCATACATAAATTTGGTATATATGTAATTTGGTTTATATCATTGTGAGCAAGATTTTACCAATAATAACAACATCGTTAAATTTATAGTCGGTCATGATTACTACTTATATCTATTCATTTCGATCTAGTTTTGTACAGCTTGAGATTCAACGATAGACATAAAATTCATTATAACTACACAGTATAATATTCGAATACTATTAAGTGCATATTATAGGCAGAGATACGTATATGAGATTTTATATATTCATCATCGTATATATATATATATATATATATATATATATATATATATATTATAAAGGATTTTATTACTCTGTTAAATATTACTTTGTTAAATTAAATGAATTTAACCTTGAATTCTCTCGAGTTCGTCTCTTTTGGAATTTAGCCGGATTACATACCAAGTGTACTATGTTATATATATATATATATATATATATATATATATATATATATATATATATATATATATATAATATTTTATAAAGGATTTTCGATTATTACTGTGTTAAATATTACTTTGTTAAATTAAATGAATTTAACATTGTATTCTCTCGAGTTCGTATCTTTTGGAATTTACTTGGATTACATACCAAGTGTACTATGCTATACATATATATATATATATATATATATATATATATATATATGTGTGTGTGTGTGTGTGTGTGTGTGTGTGTGGTGTGTGTGCGTGCGTGTGCGTGTGTATTGTTTCACTAATGTAGATTGAAGTCATTTGAAATAAATTTTTGATGATGCTGATCCTCAATATGTCAAGGTATAAAATGTCAAAATTATGCTTTTCTATATATTTGTTTTACTTTTAAGAACGTCTTCTATAAAAACATCACCCGCTATTACAGTTTCACCTTTCGAAAGAGACATAATCAAAATAAAAGAGAATAGCGTTGGTTGGATCCAGTGAGGACCAAAGAGTTGTGATTTCAATACCTGGCTACGGGAGAGAGCTACAAAACTAAAAAAAGGTTGAGTTAAAGAGAGATAACTGTTACGAGGACATCTGGAAGAGTAATCTCTTGTGGAACTAGAACAATCTACCTCGGTGAATGAAATAAAATGTTCAGTTCGAAATTCCAACCACTTGGAGAAGATTTGAGCGTACAACGGACAAAACGTCGGGAATATGTCAACAAAGATGAGGGCAACAGACCGAACAATGTAAATAACTACAATACCTCTTCTTATATATAAACTACCGGCCATAATTATTAGGCCACCACAGTTTTTTAAAAGAAATGATGTATTTCATAATATTGTTAGTATTTATTGCCAAGTGGGTAATTCTAAATGTAAATTGGATGGTTCTTTTGTTATTATAACTTTGCAAAATTTTACAAGGCAAGGAAGCAAAGATGAACTCGTCCAAATCACCCTAAATTTTCTTTATTCTTTCATTGATATAGGTAATTATTAAATATTTAGAAATTGATTTGATGCACATGTTATTGCGCAGTATAAACAAAAGAACCATTCTATTTACATTGACAATTATGGCCGGTAGTGTTATATATTGCCTCCAGTATATATATATATATATATATATATATATATATATATATATATATATATATATACTGGAGGCAATAAGTCTGAGATTTGATGCATAGTTATTAAATTAATTTCGATCTGAAATGTTCATTGTATAGTGTTCTGGAATTAGGTTCTTGATTGAATTTATTTGAGGGTTTAGCACTTTATCCTATAAATTTAACACACCTTAAAACTATATTTATTCATATATATATATATATATATATATATATATATATATATTAAAAGGATAGGTTTGGACTACTACTACTTATACCTAAATGATCTAGTGGTGTACAGTTTGAGATTTAACGATAGACATACAATTCATAATACGTACACATGTTGTATATCGACAAACAACAAACACGCATATATATAAAAATATAAGTTATATTTTTATTAATGACGATGAACCGTGTAGCCTAGGGAACAGAGAATGAGAGAGCGCGCCTCTAAGGGGTTGACGGGGGAGTGTCGTCGTATCTGTTGCTCCTCTGGTCTGGTCTGGCTCTCTGTCTGTCTATCTCTATATACTGGAGGCAATAAGTCTGAGATTTGATGCATAGTTATTAAATTAATTTCGATCTGAAATGTTCATTGTATAGTGTTCTGGAATTAGGTTCTTGATTGAATTTATTTGAGGGTTTTGATTGCTCTTAGCATGAAACAGTCTATCGCCCCTGAGTGTTGACTTTAATGTTCACTCTTTTATATTATATATATATATAAAAGAGTGAACATTAAAGTCAACACTCAGGGGCAATAGACTGTTTCATGCTAAGCGCAATCATGTAGCCTGATGATTGCGTTTAGCATGAAACAGCCTGTCGACCTTTCAATATTCACTCTTTTATATTTACATACGATCTATCTCTGATAATGAGCACTTTATCCTATAAATTTAACACACCTTAAAACTATATTTATTCATATATATATATATATATATATATATATATATATATATATATATATATATTAAAAGGATAGGTTTGGACTACTACTACTTATACCTAAATGATCTAGTGGTGTACAGTTTGAGATTTAACGATAGACATACAATTCATAATACGTACACATGTTGTATATCGACAAACAACAAACACGCATATATATAAAAATATAAGTTATATTTTTATTAATGACGATGAACCGTGTAGCCTAGGGAACAGAGAATGAGAGAGCGCGCCTCTAAGGGGTTGACGGGGGAGTGTCGTCGTATCTGTTGCTCCTCTGGTCTGGTCTGGCTCTCTGTCTGTCTGTCTCGTCTCTCTACTGGTGAAATCCGTGCGCCGAGGTTTTTTTATAATCTCCAAACCGGGACTTCCGATTTTTGCCTCGCCCACGCACGCCCACGTAATTCTCAGAGACACCTGTTCTGTTTGCCTCTGTCCATTTCCGCTACTGCCGGAAATAAGGTCAAACAAACATCCGTTCCTTTCAACGACCGGAAAACAACCCCGCTTGCAACAGCCTTCTTCTCGGGTGGGGCCAGATTGTTATATTACACACAGTACAATATTAGAATACTTTTCCTTAAGTGCATCGTATAGGCAGGGAAATATATATTCGTGATTATTTAACTATTGTTTTCGTTATATTTCTCCCTATAAAAATTTTATCTTGCAATTTATAATCGGTATTAAAATTAGAACAGTTATAATCAGTAGAAACATTAGAACAGATTACACAGATATATTTCACATTTCTTTTTTAGTAATGTCTCTATTTTTGTCAATAAATTTTGGCATAATTTTCAAATTCTGAGAAAAATTTAAGAAGCAGCTCTAATGCCACTAAATGAAATATTACTGAATTAAGACGCCGGCTGATAAATACTGGTTCAAGTAAAACACAAGGGAGGTTATTTGCATCAGAATTTTGGGATAAGGAAGTCAGTCATTTTTTAGTCAGCGATGGCATTCTTGCTGAGCCAGTTGAAATCAATTTGCATCAACCTCCCAAATAAGCGATTGATTCTGAATGTTCGCTGAACCGGACATTTTGTCTGTACGCTTTTATGTTAACAAATGTAAGCGATGTGATATAAACGCCTTTATTTTGACGTTATTTTTCTTCTGACAGAAATCTTGGGTAAATCTTACTTGTTGTAAATACAAGAACTTGTCCCCACCCCCATATGCATTCACAATATGATGCATTTTTACATACATGCATCACGTACCAAAACTTATTAATTCCTTAGGTGCACAATAAGATATTAACCTTTAAAACCATTGCCATATCAGCTTGGGCTAAAATTTAAAAAAAAGTATGATTCCTTTTGAAACGAATATGTTACTTTGCGTAATTTTAAAACAAGAAATTAACAGATTTGGGTGGAAATATTTGGTTAAATATTTCTCATGGGAAGATCGACTTTAGCCATGAGAGATCGGGAAATTGAAAGATGAAGTAAGATTAAGTGTCGCTCACTCTAACTCTCTCACTCTCTTTCTTTCTCTCTCTCTCTCTCTATATATATATATGTCTGTGTGGTGTATGTATTTGTGTGCGTATGTATGTTTAATGCTGTTTAGTTAATGCGTGCTATATTCATGGAAGAAATGTGCTCAATATCAAACACAGAACGTATGTATATATAAGCAGTGTGGACAAAGGTAGCAATACTGGATGGCGACTTGGTGAATAAATTTTATATTACATGAAAAATATTTCAATCCAAATATTTATATAACAATATCATCAAAATTTTCAGTATAAGAAACCTTTAGAGACTGAGGAAGGTCTTAGTTGACATAATTTTTTTTTGCAAGAATGTGTCTGTCTTGCTTCAAATCCATGAACAACATGAGAAGTTTTAGATGTTAATTTCACTGCTCTTTAAACATTGAGAATTTGAAGGAATCCGGCAACTCTAATTTTGTGTTATTTATAGGAGATGCTTGAATTACCTTTTCTGAAAATTGTTCAGTAGTTGCATTTTGGGATAGATTGATTAATTCTGATCAGTGCCAGGCTTCACGGTTGATGGCTCGAATTTTATTCAAAGTTGATGGCTGATATTTTATTAAACAACTTCAATTTCTATTTTAATGAAACAATCCCTACATAATCTATTCTAAATTTATTAAATAGAACTTAAAGACTATCCATTATATTCAGTTAAATTAGTCAATTTCCGTATATTTACTTACCTAATAGACAAAATTTTTCCAAGAACTACTTTTCTCACTTTCAATTAATCTGACTTTCTCTTTGAATACAACACATTTTCAGGTAATAGAGCAAAACATTATCTTGGATATTCTTGAATGTAATTTTTCTAATTTCTTCAGACTGTTTCTGAATCCTTTGGAACATCTGTTGATTATGGAATTTGTTATCCCACTTATACCAGTTAACTGTATATAACTCAATAATAAAATTAATAAGCTGGTGGAGCTTGTTATGGGGTTCTGAAGGTGTATATCTCTGGTCTACATACAAATTATTCTGTTTGCTAAAGTTAACCATCTTGAATGTCTTAATGGTTCAATTTTCCAGGCATCGAATGCAAAGTTAAATTAGCCTTTGGAGTTCCCTAGAGTATATTCTAAAAGGAGTTTTTGGACTTTACTTAGTTTTTACTATTGGTGCCATATTATCAAAAAGGCCGGTGATTTTCACAAATTTTATTTTTGGTAAATCATCATAGTCATTGTGAGACAATTTGCCGTGTAGGTCTGTAAAAGTAGTCAGGCTCCTTGTAGCATCAACATATTAGAGAGGAAAAACATTTCAGAATGGTAGCTCATTCTGAGGTAATGTCAATTATATGTACTTTTCGATATAATTTCTCCACAGCAGTTGCAAGGCTTGAGCTACATTCAGTATTTTTATTTGTGTTGTCTATACAATCAAATTCCTTCAAAATATTAAAAGCTTGTTCTGCTAGAACAACACCAGCGGCACCTGTAGTTGGAACTACATTAGAAGTCAGGTGTTTTCCAGTTTCAGTTCCTGTCTCTTGAGTAAATGTTCAATGGTGTTTCTGGACCCTTTCTTACTTAGTTTAATATCACCATTTTCCCTTAAAATTTCTTTAACACTTCATAAAAGAAATATTTCGTATTAATCTTACAATCAACTCTTAAAGGTTTTTAATAAATTCAGTGTCTTTCATGTGTCATTACTTTTATTTTAACCTTTTCTCTATCTATTTTTGTTTTATCAATTATAATATTTTTAAAATCTAAACCTGGGTTAAAACGGTCCGTAGCCTAGAAAATCCAAGTGAAAGTTATTAGCAAAGCGATGCTCCAAGTTTAGAGGAAATATTTCCCCTATGTTGCGTCTTTCTTAAGACGTCTTAAAAAATATGTGAAAAAATGTTATTCCAAGAAATAATAATACATTAAATTGCATTGTCAATTGATATTTTAGTTATGTTGCTATATATATAAATATATATATATATATATATATATATATATATATATATATATATATATTCTAAAGTATAATTTATAATAAATATTCATTGGTCTGTTTTTATATTGGGCACTGTTTTAACGTTGAAAATATCTTCTTCGTTCCGTATTCATATATATATATATATATATATATATATATATATATATATATATATATATATATATATACATACATACATACATATATATATATATATATATATATATACATACATATATATACATATATATATATATATACATACATATATATACATAATATATATATATATATATATATATAATACATATATATATATATATATATATATATATATATATATACACACACACACACACACACATATATATATATATATATATATATATATATATATATATATATATTAATGTTGATCAATTATAATCTTTACAACTGGTCAGTTTATTAACAATTTTTAATCGGATGTACGTGAAGATTGGAAAAATACAATAAAAATTGAACTTCTAGAATAAAAAATACAGTAAAAAATTTAACTTCTAAATCTGTTCAATTTAACACACACTTGCAAACACACACGCAAACACACACACACACACACACACACACACATATATATATAGATAGATAGATATTGTAGTAGAATTGTTAGAGACAATTCGCATTGATTTAAATGTAAGATTTAATGAACTCTGAATAGAAGCAGACTTTTCCTGAATATATAGAATTGGGACAGATGTATGAATGAGAGAAAATGAACCATATCACATTCTCATTCAATGAGTATAATGTGTAAACATTCCTAATGCACGGCGTAGAGCGGGTAGACCTTTTGGAACCGGGTGTCTGAGTAATGAATTCAGACGTTCTGAGTGGGGTTTTATATTATTTCTAGTGACTATGTATTCAAGTAGTTTTATATTTTTACGCCTAAAATAGCATTTGTCTTTGTCAAGAGTCAGCTTGTACCTTTTAACAGCCATCATGAATAAATTGAGATTTCTGTCATGTTCAGCTCGATTTTTCCCCAAATGGTTACATTATCGATGCAGGTTCACTTTCTCTATTATCTGGTCTATCACCCGTTGAAAGCTAGTTATCCTTCGAAATTGATAGAGTTTGCCGCTAGGCACAAAGACCGTATATGTTTTATCGCTGGGTCATATAGCTACCTAATGTTTAAGGCCTACAGAACCAAATAGAATGTTTTTAGCTATTCTTCTATAATTTATATACGTGGCAGAGGGTAGGTATCCAGCAAAGTAAACCAGTTTATTATTTGGGAATAGTCGATTGCCATTCGATTTTTCTGTTTCTGTGTGTCTCCTAGATTTAATAGCTACCGGTTTACAATTGGGTGTTATATAGTTAAAAAGTGCTGGCATTCTTATGACTTTAAAGAGTGGTTTAGAGCCTCCGGATCTTATTTCTACTAATGAATTTTGACGCAATAAGTTGGGCCTAAACATTAGGTCACAATCTAAATATTTCATTAGTAAACATCTTAACCTTGGTATAAACAACCTTTTATTGTTATAGAAAATAGCCATCTGCAATTTGTTTAGACACGGGTAGGTTCTCCATGAGTTTTCTTTCGCAATGCTTGCGTTCAGGAAGTTTTCTGTGCTCCCCGTGTTAATCAGAGTTTTTATTGACTGTTCCTTAACCGTAATCTCTATCGCTATATTTGATAGACAGCCAAGTGTATTCACTGATGCTGAACAGGATAGCGTTTCGCTCCCCTGTGTACTTCTACAAACTCTAGTCCAATGTTCCTACTTTCCGCATATATAGCATTTGTTCCTTCCTAGCGGGGCATAATGACCTTGCATGTTTCTTGCTTCCGCAAAAAAAAAAAAATAAATAAAAAATAAAAATAAAATAAAATAAAAAAATACTGCGCGTTTAATTAGGGCTGTGTATTTTTTTTGTGAGAGCTTAGTTTTTCATACGATGGACTAGGAGCGAAATAAGTGACGAGGTCTCTGACATTACAGCGTTTGTATCGTATCTTTTAGCATTTTGATTTGCGAAATGTAGTTATCTTGCATGATCATAAGCCGGCTGTGACGTTAAGTTGCTATTTTCGAGCTCTTTGTCTGATGTCCGGGGATCGAAGCTTGATAATGAGAGCATTTCGAATCGGATATTGTTTCGTTGATACCAAAGAAAAAGAATAGTGCTTAATTAGTTATATTAATCATTATTTTAGAATATAAACGTAACAAAAATATGGTTGACCTAATCAACAAAGATGATATGAAATACAAGTAATACAAATTCAATGAGGATTTAATAAGAATAAAACTATAATAGAAATAATGACATGCGAAATCCATTCTATCCTAGAAATAATCTTTACTTCTTACGAAATAATAATATTGAAACGTTATCTGAAATGCAGATGTGTGTTTTCATTATTTAAAGGGGAATATGAAGATATATTGTATATTATTTCTACTCCTCTAATTTCTGTCTAATCCTATATAAATTGATACTTTTTGATAAACTGATTTAATGTTATCTATAAATATTAGATAAATATCCACCCACGTCTATTGAACAGGTTAAGAGGCTCATCCCTTGTTCCCTGTTTAGGATGTGGTTTCCGGCTTTCTCTTTACCAATCTTTTCACTCTTACGTAGCCCCCTGCACACCAGTGGCCTTACCGCCTTGCGCTGGGTGATATGATTAAAAAAAATATTATGTCATCTGGAAAATATGCTTTTATTCTGAGGAAATTAATGTCTGTTAAAAAAATTCTGATCATATTTGCAATTGACTTATAATTAAAAATATATTTTGACGAAATAAGCAATGTTGTTACGTGTAGAACATTAAACATTAAATGAAGACTTTTAATGTATTGTGTGAGGTACAGTTGAGCGATAGAAGTACAGAAGTACAGAAATTCTTGTAACACAAAAGATGGATTGAAAGCAAGGATTATGGCAGCATTCATTCAATTAAACAAGAAGACTCTTCAGAAGAGTTGCTGGAGATCTCGAGGTCGCCTGGAGGAAGTGGTTGGTTGAAAGCAATGGTGATTTTATTTAATAAATTTATACTTTCATATTTTAAGATATTTTTGCGTAATTTTGATAAGCATATCTGCTAAAATGAGATATCAGTATTATTTTTATTTTTGAGTAATTTAGATGACAATTATCCATAGTGTGTGTGTGTGTGTGTGTGTGTGTGTGTGTGTGTGTGTGTATACACGATGATATAGGTATAGAATTTACCAGGTCGGTATATTGAATCCCGACCTGGCAGCTCAACTCTAGTCACTTTCATACCGACGTATTGTGGCTTCCCTCTGTCTCTTCCACAAATATTTTCATGGCTTCTGTTCCGATGAGCTTAGCTCCCTGGTGCCCCTTCGAGTTACTAGAATATCAACAGTGAAATCAATCAAATGCAACCGCAACTTCTACTCTATCAGTTTCTTTTCTTGCACTTCCCACCTGTGGAATTCCCATCTGTATAATTGCTTCTCTGACAGCTAAAATTTTCAAGAATTTAAATTCAATGTCAATTGCCATTTCTTATCTCCTTGACTTGCATCATTTTTCTGAAAACCCTTGTATCATGTTGTTCTCCCTTTCCACGTTACTCTCATGCAGCTCTCTTCACACCAGTCTTCTCATCCTTCTCTACCCATTCTCTGACACCACCTGCAACTTGTTCCTCTTTCTCATCGCTCTCCTCTTATACAACCCTCTGCACACCACCTTGTTTGGGGTGAAATGATTATATACATATATATATATATATATATATATA
Source organism: Ascarosepion bandense (assembly GCA_037127315.1). NCBI lineage: Eukaryota > Metazoa > Mollusca > Cephalopoda > Sepiida > Sepiidae > Ascarosepion > Ascarosepion bandense. Next base: position 2,481,199 of record JBBBDQ010000202.1, read on the forward strand.
TATATATACTAGGTGAAAAGTTTTCCCCTTTGTTCTCAAGAATTGATCAAATGAAGAAGCATCAGTGCTTTTTGTAAATGCTCTTAAATCTGGGTTTTTCGTTTGTTAAAACATACGCATGCATATATACATACATACAGATAGATCGATCGATCGATAGATAGATAGATAGATAGATAGATAGATACATACATACATTCACATACTCACAAAACAGACACATTATCACACGTATTTATATCTGTTCGCACAAAACTGGCATATTTAATTTTTATACACACACACACACACACACACACACACACACACACACACACACACACACACATATATATATATATTTACACACGTGCATAAAACAGAAACAGATTTGGTCTTCACGTAAGCATATATTTTAAGATAAAATTATTTTCTCTTACGCTCATTGATTTACACTCACGTATGTGCGTTGTGGTGCATTGGATATCGGCTCGGAACGAGAAATAGAGGAGCTGAGTTCGAATTGCAGCTGAATTCTTTGCATTCACTTATGCGCAAATACCCTTGGGAAAAGTATTAATCCATCTCGTCCTGGATTTTATAGCCTTTGATTGCAACCAGTCTACATCAAAAAGTAATGACAACCTACTGCGAGATAATCTTCTACCCAGTCAGGTCTCGTTCGAGACATGGTAGCCCAAGCGTATTTCACCTATGGCACTTAACTGACTGACTCGCTCTGCGCATACACAGACGGGCACGCACCATTAGTCAGTTAAGTGCCATATGTGATACACGCTTGGGCGATCATATCACGAAAGTGACATGACTGGCTAGGCAGATTTTTTCCTGCAGCAAGTTGCCATTATTTCCTACAGTTGACTGGTTGCCAACCAAGACTATAAAACCCAATTTTTCCTGTTATTCAACCTATAACTATAAGAGACTGATTAATACCTTTCCAAGGGCATTTGTGCGTAAGTGAATGCAACGAATTCAGCTAGAATTTAAATATGGTTCTCAGATTTTTTGTTCCGAGTCGATATCCACTGCACTAAAACGCAAGCACTTTACCAGCTCCCATTATAGTGGTTAACATGCTGGTTCAATTAGTTGTTTTTCATCTTGCACAAGGAATTGGAAAACGATAATCAGAAATAAGATAATTTTAAAGTAATACACTTTGTCCATAGCTTTTCACGAGTTGCTCTCGATTAAAATATTTTTTTAAATACTGAAATCGTTCATGTTTATGTTTCATTAAAACGTTGTCTATGTTGAAAATGTAGAAGATTATTCTGAGAACATGTAATTAAGCCAAAAATATGTTAAGCGAAAGTTTCGTATTTAGCGCTTAATTACGAGGCGGTATCAAAATGTTCTTGGTACAACCAAGAAGAAATAATAATGAAAAATATCTTTGGTATGTTGTGATTCGTTCAGATTTTGGGTTAAGCCGAGACTTTTTTAGCGCACCCATTTATCATTTTTGTTTTGGAAACCTCTGGCTTAAACATATCTGCTCTTTTGATGGTGCGCTGAAATTTCCAGACGACACAAAAATCTAGCCATCATTAAAAACACGTAACTATATAAACGGAAAAAAATGACTAAAAAAAAACGAATTGAAGAATAAACATTCAAGTAAATACTTTTGAGATTTAGTAAATAGTCGAAGATTAGGATTTTTTTATTTTTTAAAAAAATATTTCTGATCAAAGTATCTATTAAAGTCTATTAGGTATTGATCTCGATTCACTGATTTAACTATCGATTGAGAAAAAACGTCATGTAGTCATTCTTTCTGCTTGTTGTTAGGCTGTATAAATCGATAACTAATAGCAAATAGTTTGGAATACGCATGGGCTTCTTTCGTGGCTGAGAAACTTGCGTATTTCACCCCGGTGTTAGCAATCTGCATTTAATCTAGCTTCTGAGCAATGCTAGCAATTGCAATACTGGGCATCATTGTGGATATATTTTGTCGCAAATAAACGATATTCATTCTTTTTCATACAAAACTACTCCAAAATGGTGAAAACACACTTACCGTGAAATATCTGATACACAGATTTAGATGGTGTGCAAAAAATGAAGACTAACTGGCAGCCATAATTAAAAGAAGAAGTGAAAGTTAAAAGGATCTTACCTGTACGGTTAAGGTTAACCAAAAGTTACCGTGAGAATGTAGACCTACCAGGTAGGTTGCGGTCAGAGAAAATGCATGAACATTAAACCCTCCCTAAAAGTTACCTGTGTATACTGAAACTGGTCACTTAAAATTGGTGATTTTCAACCTCTTTAAAAATTACTTGTGCAGCACTTTATTTTGATCATAAAAGCTCGCACTATACTCGAACATACCGTATATAATATTCAAGTCTGGAGGATATGCAGGCTCTCACTGCTTTAGAGCTTTGCTATACATAAACTCCACACATAGATATAGACATGAGCTAACTCTAACTGTTCAATAGCAATATATATATATATATATATATATATATATATATATATATATATATATATATAAAATTTAAGCACTAGACAATAAAACTACCTAGGTATCGTAGGAGCCAGTTTATCCTGAAGAACCGTAGGGTGAAACCTAGGTAGGTTTATTGGCTCGTGCTTAGATTTTCTGTCTTTGTTGCTTTACTTTCGTATTGAGCGCTTTAGTGTTAGGGTTTTCGTCTTGGTTGTTTTTCTTTCTTACGAGTACTTGACTTTTTGTTCATGTACTTCGTTTGTTTCTTTTTTTTACGTCTCCTTCTTTTCCCTCCGAGTTCGTCCTCGGTGGGTTGTTCAAGACGATTTAAATTATAGCTTAATTAATACTAGTTTTGGCAGAGTTAGTGTTGTTACTATTAGTTCTGTTACTATTAGTATTGTAATTACCATAGTTAATAATATTATATATATATGACCAAGCTAGTACCGTTTCATCATCACTGAAATGACCATATAATTTTCCTCAGTGACTATGAATGGTTACACGTTCAATTAGGCTTCTGGACTTGAACATTTTTTTGGAACTTATGTATTTTCCAAAACTCAGATGAAACCCATATATACAATATTTCAGTAAATACTATAGAAAAATAATCGACACCTCACATCGCTTCAGTAAGAACTTGACTACACCTGTTATGCTTCATCTTAGGTTAGATCAAATTAAAAATGGAGTATTGCTGTCCAATCCCCACTTTCTAGCGTTGCCCACTTACCACTTACGCAGCCTTGTAGGCGATTACTTATTTTCCAATTCACAGCTTCTCCCCCACAAACACAAACCTGTCGCTACTTTGTGGCTATTTCCATGGGGAAAATCTTCTGATGAGCTACATTCCTTAATTCCATAGTTAAGACTTTCACTGCTAAGCTTATCCCTAGACACTCGCTATTTCCGTGTGGAGTGTTCTGATGAGCTACAACGCATAGTTTTACCAGTTCAGACCTTCACAGTCTCTCCCTACACATTTACTATTTCCGTGGCAAATCTTCTGATGAGTTACATTCCTTAGTTCCACCAGTTTATACATTCACAGCTAAGCTTCTCCCAAGCCTCTCGCTATTTATGTGACAGGTGTTTTGATGAGCTACATATCATAGTTTCATCAGTTCAGACCTTCACAGCTAAGCCTCTCTCTATTTTCATGGCAAATGTTTTAATGAGCTACATTCCTTAGTACCAATTGTTTAGACATTCACAGTTAAGCTTCTCCCCAGCCTCTCGCTATTTCTGTGACGTTTTGATGAGCTACAGCGTTTCACCAGTTCATTCCTTCACAGCTAAGCCTCTCGCTACCCACTTGCTATTTCCATGGCAAATCTTCTAATGAGCTACATTACTTAGTTCCACCAGTTTAGACCTTCATAGCTATGCCTCTCTCTATTTCCACGGGAAATGTTCTGATGAGCTACATTTTTTAGTACCACTAGTTCAGACCCTCTCAGTTAAGCTTCTCAGCCTCTTGCTATTTCTGTGATAGGTGTTCTGATGAGCTACATACCATAGTTTTACCAGTTCAGACCTTCACAGCTAAGCCTATCTCTATTTTCCTCGTGACAGGTGTTCTGATGCGATACATGCTTTAATTCAACTAGTTCAGAGATCAATAGCTATGACCTATCATATTATGTACACAGTAAGAAACAATTATTATTCTCTTCATATTCCATAAATAAGAAGAAAGTTTCATTCGGACAGATTCTTTCCAAGAGAACAGACTGCAAAGAGGATGCTTACTCGAGCACTGAAATCTTAACCTTTTCAAGTTAAGTTTAATGTCAATCGTTACCTGTTTTTATAATCAGCATTTACACCCCGTTCTTACATCCATGTACATATCGTTTAGTAACCCTTTATCTTGAGTAACTTCTAGGTCTTGTGCTTGGGTGAACAATTAGTAAGAAAAATCAATGAAAATTCATATGCTGCATATTATAGAATATATACAATACAGATGTGTGCGTATTTGTTAGTGAGTGTTTCTGAATATATTTGTACATAGAATTATATATCAGTTAATACAGTAAAGTGCAAATTTACAAAACAATCAAACACTGATGGGTTACATTTAAAAAATACTAACGGTTTCTAACCAATACAAACCATTATTAATTTTCCACTGAGACAGCTTTTCCACAAGAAGTGCCATTTTGTATGTTCTTCCCTGAACACTACAATCTTAACCTGTTTAAGTCAAGCGTCAATCCCTATTAATTCTCTGTATTTTCAATTTTTCTTTCACCTCCTCTTTCATTCATATTCCACACCTCATTCGTCATTATGATTTCAATAATAATGTCAAGCCCTGCATCGTGTGAATTCTAATAAAAATATTCATCAATTTAATATTAATTTCACTTGATTTTTAAAATGCAACTATTCCGAGTAAAATTTTACGATTTTCGGTAGAGTCGAATTAGTTGCGATAAAGTAGTTGAAATGAAAATGAAAATACTAGAAAAAATTAATAATTGTTGCCAATGTTTCAGGAAATAAAAATTCAATATAGTATGAATTGGGCATGAATTGTTTTCTGAAATAACATTAATGGAAAACGAGTTAGCTGCAGTCATTTTCTTCTCGTTAACTCTAATACTGGTTAAATATTTCCATTTAAGATCCAAATAATTTTTTATTGGCCTGCTTAGATCGAAACAAAAGTATAGCGTTAATTAAATACACCACAGTTTCCATTAAAAGATTTACGTAATTAAAAGAATATAAACTGAAATTTAAAATATGCAGAAATGATTATTTATCTATATTACCTAGTACGGCTTTTAAACTAACATAATGGACACTCGGTATTGGAAAACAATACTTCATTGATTGGCAATATAACGGGGAATAATGAAAAAGAAAAAAACAACAAAATAAAACAAAAATACAAATTTTAAACCAATAAAATAATGTATAAATAAAAAGAAAAATACTTATACTTGCCTCAAAATGAAAAAATACAACAACAAAAAACAACAAATAAGTTAACAGACTGAGGGGAGAAAACAGGCATTTTACAACAAGAATGTACTGAGCATGACGAGAAACAAGCTGAGACAAAATCAACATTAATTCTCAGACAAAAAAAAGAAAAAAAAAGAAAAAAGAAAAAAGAAACGAAAAAGAAGCAAGTTAAATAGACATGTTTGTACCAACATATATTAGTTCCAAAGCAATACATTTTTCTGCAACAAGAATTAATTCTACCTCATTAAATACCTCTAATCGAGAATATTCGAGTATGAGTAAGAACATAATATTTCATATTTCCATTCGTATTATACATATGTACATGAATAGATTGCGTAAAAAATGTGCTTCTTTTATATATATATATATATATATATATATATATATATACGAAAGAAGCACACATATATATATGTATATTTTATATTCTTGTGTATGGATTTAAAATGGATATTGTCATGTATACTGATATAAATATCTACGTACAAAGCATACATTGCACACACACACACACACACACACACACACACACACACACACACACACACACACACATATATATGAATATCTGAATAAAGATAAAGGAATACTTATCTTAGCCGACTCGTCTTTTTCTCTGAGGGACTTTATCAAGTCAAATGCAAGCATATTATTTTGTAACAAGTATTTATATACAGGAGCAGAAATGTTATTGGTCTTTAAACATATTTTTTGATTTAAGTTTACACACACACACACACACACACACACACACACACACACACACATATGTATATGTATGTGTGTGTGTGTCTGTGCGTGTCTGTATATGTTTATGTGTGTGCCTGTGTGTTTTTAAGGCTTAAATTACATTAATTACATACAAAATCTGGATAGATAGATAGATAGATAGATAGATAGATAGATAGATAGATAGATAGATAGATAGAAACATACATACATATTAACAATAACAATATTAGGGAAATTAATGAGAAAGAACAATTTGTTTATCTTGGCTTAATATAATATTTGTTACAATTGTTTCTCAAAAAATACAAGTCTTAATACAAAACCTAATAAGATAAATCTTGAAAGTGGAATATACTCTATCAACCGTATTAATGGCTACAAGTAATATGTAAGTGAAACCTGAAGATTATATGAAAACAAAAGGGATCTTTTACAAAACAACAACACGCAGCGAATTAGTTTTCCACCGTAATGAGTCTGCCCATAATTTTGATTTAAAATATATTACTTTCATTAAGGGCAAAAGGAATTTACTGAGAATAAAGTGTATAGATAATGCTTTAATCACTAGATTATCTATCTATCTATCTATCTATCTATCTATCTATCTATCTATCTATCTATCTATCTATGATGCGCTAAATAAATTGCTGCCCAAATCACGCAGAAGTGAAAATAACACTGGCATCTTATTTTAAAAGAAATATTTACCGAAATGACATACACATTTCATGAAATACTAACAAGTAAACTTATTCAATAAAATGGCTATAGACTTTAACAACGTCATCCAGGCGACTTCGGAATCTTCTGCAAGTCTTCTTTACGAACTCCCTGTTTACCTTGATGAATGCTGGCATAATTTCTGCTTTCAGGTGTTACAAGGATTTTTATTAGTCTCTTTGGACAGCTGCACATAATAATCAAGGAGACTTCAGTCCGGGGAGTTAGGTGGCCAGTAATATAAAAGGTGAGGTGTTCTCAGAATTTGTGACACCCATGACTGCTTGTGTGGCATGGTGCAGAGTCTTGTTGCCAAAATATGGTCTTCCAGCATACACCTTCTTTATCCAGGACAGAACTACATTTCCAAGGCGCTTGATGTAGGTCTTGAGTCTTAGGCCTTCTAGGAAGATGAATGGAGGCATTACTTCGCCATCACTAGTGATCACTCCAAACGTCTTCGTATTCATCGTTAGAATAATAAAACCCGTTCCGAAATCTCTGTACTATTCTGAAACTAACACGCGAACACACTGAAATATTTGTATTGAAGATTCTGGCTCAAATGCCAAACAGTACAGCATCCCGTTTTCAAATTTTGGCGGAGTGAATAGCATCATAGTGCTTTATTTTTCTCACAGACAGTGCCCAATGGGCCCTACCATATGCAGTTGACAAAAACTAAACAAACAACGCGCGTGAACGAAATTAAAATTAATCATAAACATTCTAAATCAACACTGTTCATATATATTAAAATATAAAAGAGACAATTTACCCATCGCAGCCAATATATAAACGTGTGTGTCTGTGTGTGTGTATGTGTGTGCATATATATATATATATATATATATATATATATGTGTGTGTGTGTGTGTGTGTATGTGTGTGTGTGTGGGTGTACAATCATAACAGAGTTCAGTGAAAAGCTTAACCCAATTCCCAAAGCGGAACAAACCCCAGAATATATTTAGTGAGGACTTCTCGATATCGTAAAGAACCTTTCAACAAACATTCGTATATATATATATATGTATATATATATATATATATATATATATATATATATATATATATGTCTGTGTGTGTGTCTGTGTGTTTATGTGTGTGTGTGTGTTTGTGTATTCTTGTACGTTCATAAGCCAATACATAAAGAATATTTATCTATTTATCTAAAGAGAAATTTGGAATTTCCTTCTAGTTGATAAGGATATATATGTTTAATTTAATATGTCATATATATATATATATATATATATATATATATATATATATATATTCTTCATTTGTAAACGAGTTATAACGCGACCTAGGTTTCTACCATGTGGTGTATTCAGTCGATTTGCAATAACTGATTTTATGTTTTTTTAAAGAACGCTCACGTAACGGAAAACTTTTTGAACCCGCAATTTTCAAAATCAGAAGTGATTATATATATATATATATATATATATATATATATATATGCATGTATGTATATGTATGCATATATCCTTGATTAATGGATTTCTATGTGAATGGAGTCATACTTGTGCTTGTAAGTGAATAAATTTACTAATACATTATATTGCAACAAGAACAAATTGTTATACATACAATGAAAATTGCTACATCTAACTGCACAAGAATATGCATGCATATAGACTGAAACGAACATCTCTTAAATATATGGATACAAATCAAATGTAAAGCTGCAATTTTTCTACCTTGACCACCAAATATGATTATCATTCCTTATTTGCTGATGTAAATAAATCTATTTCGCAGGCATTGCAAAAAACAAAACAAAAAAAACAAAAACAAAAAAAAACATAAAAAGCAAAGATAAAACAAACAAGCAATATACTGAAGTAAGAATCTCATCATTAAACTGATGACTGAATTGGAGAAGATATTGTTGTCTGGTGTTGCAATTATTTGTTTGTTTCATAAAATAATATAACGATTTTGACTCTCTTAGAAGACGACGAGAGGTAGTAGAAAGAAAACAATCACCGAAAGGAAAGATTTCAGAATATGTAAATAGGATAATTGGAAATTGTTTAAAATAATTATTGACCTTTCGTTATTTTTGTTTTGCTTTCTTTCTTTCTTTCTTTCTTTCTTTCTTCAAAGTTTTCTCTCCCCTTTTCAGAATCTGCTTAGCTATCTCAGCGATCTGCGTGTTTTTTTTCTTTGTTAGTCTCTCTCCATCTCTTTCTATTTATTTATGGCTAAATTTTAAATAGGCAAGCAGAAATAAAAATCCATCCGAAATGATTCTTATGTTAACCAATTAAAGTATAAATTATTCAGAAAACCTTTTCTCTGATCTTTAATCAGACTGGAAATTATTATTATTTTTTATGGATAAAAGGTTTTTCATTTGAATATTGATTAAAAGGTGCGGTTTATATAACAATGACTAGAGTAGATCTTTATCGAAAGCACAATAATTGTGTATGCTTTCATTTGAAATATATTTATCTATGATCCAGTTCGTATCTATCTATCTATCTATCTATCTATCTATCTATCTATCTATCTATCTATCTATCTATCTATCTATCTATCTACGAAAGAGAAACTGGTATATTTTTGTAGACAGTATTCGTGTCTCTGTTTAATGTTATTTTTCGGTGTTTATTTTAAGATTGTTGATCTATTAGTTCTATGATCATTTTGATAGCAAATGTTCAGATGAACTCCATCTTTTCTTTCCGCTAGTTTAAAATTTGAAACTTTGACACTTACACGGATCATCCACACACCTTTTTTCTCAAATCTGCCACTTGGTATAATAACCATTCGCAAGTTGCTTCCGTGAGTACCTAAGAAAACACATCAGCTAGCAGGTATTTATTAACACATATAAACTGAGAGACTAGAATATTTTTCGCTGACAGTAGTAATCGAAATTCAACCTGAAGTAAAAAAATTAATACATCCGAACTCTTGTGAAGAGGCCGACTGTAACCACTTTTGAACTGTGCAAGATTAAATTCTTCATAGAGATATGCATATTCATTTCACAATACACATAACCACACAAAAACATATAAATCTAAATATATACACGCAGAAAATATTATAGAATATATACAATATAGATTTATGTGTGTGCTTGAGTTTTTGTATGTACATTTATATAAAAGTGGGTTAGTGAAGAACAGTTACATCACAAATTTAGCTATATTCTCCATTATTATCATTAAAAAGTTTTTCCCAAGAATAATAATTTTGTAAATCAAACTTCTGCCTGGGTACTTCCCTAATCATTACAATCTGAAATTCTTCAAATCAAGAGACAATCTTTATCTGTCTACACTATCCTCATAATGTTCTTACCGTTAACTCTTGCATTCATATCATACATCTTTAGCAAAACCGTTTTGTTGACTGTAACCTTCTACATTGAGAGACACTTGAACCATTGCTGCCTCTGCTCCATTCGCACTCAGTATATACATGGATTTGTAAAATGTATAATACCTGTATAATTTCTATTTTTTCCAGTACTTTTATTTTCTTCCAGGATTTTATTCCAATCATTTTTTCATTTTAATATTGTGAATTATATTTGAAAGTAAAACTGATAGAAAAAGAGTAAAAGAGGAGAAATGGCATTGAAATAGAGACAAATAAAAGATAAAAGTCAAGTTTTACAGTTTGACGTTTCATTGGAATTTATATGTTGAAAAGTTTTAATGTAATCGGTAAAAAAGATTTCTTTACTTTTCTTTGAAAAGATTTTTCTTAAAATCATTTGGTGAGTTGAAAGGTTTTAATCCTCATACACAAACGTAATAAAAAAGAAGCATTATATCAATACATATTTGAAAAAATTACATTGCCCAACATATGTATTCACATTAAGGATATATAGTAAAGAAATATAAATGCAATCATTTCAAATTTGATTTTTATCATTAAGAAAAAAAAAACAAAAAACAAAAAACAAAAATACATTGCTAAAGAAAGAAAAGGCGATCTATCTATCTATCTATGATACTTTTCGTATCTTTCTATGATTTGCTTCGTAACTCTTGATGAATGATTATCTTTGAAACTATGTAGTCGTTTCCTTTGAAGTCGGCTGAAAGGGTGAGGCCGCGGTGTATTTTTGTCTGGGAGACTATCGCGATCAAAACTGATGGAAGATAGAAAGGTTTGTCTATGGTAGTTAAATGGGTGGGTGGGGGGGGAAGCATTAAAATTTACGACTCATTTCTTACACCAGTCCACCACATTTCAAGAACGGCAGCGAGGTTTACTTTGTCCGCCATAGCAGATTTCTTATCGAGACGGGAGTAAATATATATATTCATTTCAAATTGTCGTTTGTTTATAACCAAGTTTTGTTAAAATTCGTTAATTTCTGTAACACACACACACACACACACACACACACACACACACACACACACACACATATATATAAATATAATTTGTTTGTTTGAACATCATATTTAACCGATACTCGTATTTGAGTAGATATTGTGTTTTTTATTGAACAGTATATATATATTTCTACTGGCCTGCTTATTTACGAGGAATTTTTGTTACGAAAATATAAAATATAAGGCTTGATGTAACTTCGATTAGACTGTGGAATCATTCGTGGTCGAGCGGTTTAACATGCACCATGTCGATTGGTGGCTACCCGCACCCCATATTACATTGGTCACAAGTTCGAATCCTGCCGAATGACACATTTTCGTAACAAAAGTTTCACTTAAATAATCACGCTGGTAGAATATATATATATATATATATATATATATATATATATATATATATATATATATATATATATTGCTTAATTGAAATCAGAACATCTACTCAAATACGAATATTGATTAGAAATAATGTTTAAACAAATGGATTAAATAAGTCGGTTGCTAATTCCATTTCGATAATCTTCCGAACTTTCCGTAATAGACACACACACACACACACACATATTTGGACCTAGTTTGTGTCCTGTTTTTTATTTAATCTTCCTTGGCTAGGTAGAAAAAGTCAGAATGTTCACTCTTCCGAGTTCACTATTGTCAACTTAGGCGCTGTCTTTATTACTAGATCGATGTTTTCTTCTTTCGTTAAAGATGGTCTTTCCCAGTTACAATTGAGTTCTGTTATCTATAAATTTAAATGTCAGTGTGGCACCGAATACGTTTGACGGAATAATCAGAGATTAGAAACCAGAATCGGTCAGCATGTTCCTGTGTATATAAGATCCAGCAACCAAAACCTCCCTAGAAGGACAACACAATCAGTGCACGATTCATCAATTGATTGAGAGTTCAGATTAGGCATACAAGGACTGTATGTTTACAATTTTTTTGGAGGCTCGGTCTGATTATAATCTACGTGTACTGGAGTCCATCTGCATCAAAATACACAGACCGAGTCAAGAGGAGATTGCTTTGGGTGGCCTTTTTCTGTGCAGTAGGTTATGAGTAAGTTTTTGTTTTCATTTTATAATCCGTTGAAACCGTTTTTCCTTTCATTCATAATTTTCTTTGCAAATAGATTAAATCTTGCCGTGTTTCAACCATGCCGCTCTTTTTTCAAAATTGTCTTCATAAATGCACTTATAATTTTCTCGTCATTTACGGAAATGTTAAACGAAACGATTCTAAAGATTTTGTTTAAAAAATGTTTTCTCCATCACCCACGACACATATCTATCTATCTATCTATCTATCTATCTATCTATCTATCTATCTATCTATCTATCTATTTTATTTTCTTCTTATCTATCTGTTTTTTAATAATCGTTTCGCTCCAAGCCAATCAGAAGTGCTACTGATGCACAGGGAGTTACATGAGAGGAGAGCGGTAAAAAGGGAGAATAAATTACAGGAGATGTCGAAGAAATGATAAAAGAAAGATAAGAATCAAGGCGATAAAAGATAGAAATTGACGTTGCACTTGAACTTTTAAAGATTGAAGTTATCTGGGAAGCAAGTGAGTTCCACGGAGGAAGTACGAGAAAAAAAAACTGATAGAGTAGAAGTGGCGGTTACAGTTGCCAGTTGTGACTGTAAAAGAGTGGAACCTAATTGCCAATTCTAGTAGCTCAAGTAAATTTGTGTAGACTGGGCACCAGGGAGATAATCTCATCAGAGCAGAAGCTGCGAAAATGTTCGCAGAAAAGACAGCGGGAAGCCACATTCTTTCGGTGAGAAAGTGACTGAAGTTGAGCTGCCAAATCAGTATCGATTATATTGGAGATCTTTCTCTGGATTTTGTCAAGAACTCCGAGAAACACCCAACCAGATCTGGTAACAGTATTCAATGTACGGACGAATGGTATCCTTGATGGATTCAGACGAGAATAACTTCCTCGCTTGACACAGTGACCTATTCTTCCTAGCAGTAGATGTAGCTATTGATTCGATATAGTCGTTTTCTTTGAGGTCGGGTGAGAGGGCGAGGCCATGGAGGCGCAGTGTATTCTTGTCTGGGAGACTATCGTGATCAATACTGACAGAAGTTAGAAAAGTTTCTCTGTGCTAGTTAATGCTTCGTTTTGAAAGTATTAAAATGTATGACCTATTTCTTACCCCCAGTACACCACAGATTGGAGGTTCTTTTCGGGAACGTCATTTAGGTTTACTTTGTCCGCTCTGGCAGATTTCTTATCGATACGGGAGTAAATGGTGAGAGACATTCGTATGATAGGATCTGGAAGCATGCCCGTTCAATTCATTACGAACGTCCATAATCCTGTAGCTTGCGCAGAAGGCCAGCATACCAAACCCTGTCAAACGTTTTCGAGATACCCAAGGCAACATCTCGAGCTTCGTTCTTATAAAGAGCCTGGTATATGAATTCGGTGATGGTCGTTAGCACATCAGCGGTAGACCTAGAGAAGCGGAAGCCATACTGTTTGTCAGAGAATAGGTTGTGCGTTGTGAGATGATATATCAAAATCAGTAAGAGGCTGATAGAATGATAATATATGGTTCAGAAAGTTGTCCAGAGTTTTTAAAGACAGGAACTACAGAGGAGGACTTCCAACAAGCAGGAAAGCAAGAAGCAGCGAGGCAATAGTTGGAGTTTGGAGAGTCCAGGTGAGAGTTAAGGACCACATTTCCTTAGCACGATTACTGGAATACCATCCGTGTTAAGTCTCCTTGTTGATGGCGAAAAAATCATCAATAGAGAGACTTAACACTGTGTTCCAAGGGATATCACAAAGGAAATCGCAGAATAACTCTCAGTCCGCTCTTTGATAGAAATAAGATATTCTCCTGTTAGCAGGTTTAACAGGTTAAGAGGCCCATCCCTTGTTCCCTGCTTAGCAAGTGGTTTCCGGCTTTCTCTTTACCAATCTTCTCACTTTTTTTTCAATTGGAGTAGATAGATCTATCTATCGCCCGGTTCACACTCCACCCACGTCTATTGAACAGGTTAAGAGGCTCATCCCTTGTTCCCTGTTTAGGATGTGGTTTCCGGCTTTCTCTTTACCAATATTCTCACTTTTTTTTTTTCAATTGGAGTAGATAGATCTATCTATCGCCCGGTTCACACTCCACCCACGTCTATTGAACAGGTTAAGTGGCTCATCCCTTGTTCCCTGTTTAGGATGTAGTTTCCGGCTTTCTCTTTACCAATCTTCTCACTTTTTTTTTCAATTGGAGTAGATAGATATATCTATCGCCCGGTTCACACTCCACCCACAGGTTAAGAAGCTCATCCCTTGTTCCCTGTTTAGGATGTGGTTTCCGGTTTTCTTTTTTTCAATCTTTTCACTATTACGTAGCCCTCTGTACATCAGTGGCGTTACCGCCTTGCTCGGGGTGATACGATTAAAAAAAAAAAGAAAAAAAAAGAGGGTGGAAAGAGTTTTTAACGGAAACCCCAGCATGATCAGAGTTACCAAGAGGGCACAGATACCTTGAATAGCAAAAGTCAGACATAGAAGTGAAGTAGAGATCTAGAATGAAGGTGTTCTTCAGAGATATGCGTGAAACGCGTGGGGAAATATACCATTAGCTAAAGAGATTGAGTAATTGAGAAGTTCAGGGTATGGATGTCGGCAAGATCAGTAACAGAGTTTTTTCTCCAGTTGGCATGGTTGACTTGAAATCACCGAACACAAATATATTAGGGAAATGTTGATAGGAAATGGCCTTGTCTAAATCGTCCGAGCCAGAAGAAGATCTTCGTTGACATAAACCTCAGGCCATGCATAGCGATATTGCAGTCCTTCCTTCCTATCTATCTATCTATCTATCTATCTATCTATCTATCTATCTATCTATCTATCATTTTATAATCATTTTTTATAATCATTTTCATTTCACCCCAGTTAAAGCAGTAATAGAGAGAGAGAGAGAGAGACAGACAGACAGAGAGAGGGAGGGGGTATGGTTGAAAATAATTTATTCCTCACAAAGTGTCGGGGACGCTTTTGGACTGGCAATGTGCGTTCTGTGAGGCTCTGGCCCAAATATGGTAAGAGTACACCATTTTAGGCCTGACATGGCTCTAGTAAAAGTGGAGGAGAGCACGTGGAGTCAGACGCTTACTGGAATGGTACACACACACACACACACACACACACACACACACACACACACAATATATATGTTATATATATATATATATATAACTTAGAATACTTGGTATATAAGTCAGGTAAATTCAGAAGGAGAAGAATTCAAAAGAACTCAATGTTAAATATATTTTTTTAATTTAACAGTGTCATGTAATCGAGAAATTATTTAGATATTCTACAATTTCATGGGTAGTACGTATTTCGCAGCAGGAAAAAACTGCTCGTCAGACCCAAAAGATACAACAGTTGTATCTTTCGTGTCTCAATATATATATATATATATATATATATATATATATATATATATACAAATAAAGAGAACAAACAAGTTTAAACCCCACACTTCACTCAGTACAACGTAGAGCATTTTTAATTATATATAATATTTTTAATAAAAAGTAAATTTTATTCATATATATATATTTTAAATCCCAAAAATGAAGTGTATATAGGTAAAATCACCAAATCCAGATCCTATAAATAATAATTTTATCAATATTAAAAAAAAAATAAATCCAGGTGGAGGGATCGATGTAAATATTATCTGAGACCTATAATATTATCCCAATATTTTTTACTTCTATGAATAGGTTTTAAACCGTCTACAATAGTCTAACCATATTATTATTATTGTTATTATTATTATTATTATTATTATTATTATTTTAAACCAACTTTTTTTTGTTAAATTTTTAGCAGGGATGTATAATATATTGTCTGTATTCTTTCCTCCTGTTTTTTGTTCTTTTTTTAAATATATAACTTTTTCTTTTCTTTCACCATCTGAAACCCTGTCGTCTCGGTTACTGAATATTTCATGTCTTATTTTTTCTTTAACTTTTCTCCGTCGACCCCATTTGTCCTTTCTTTTTCCTTTTCCCCGCCAATTATTTACCTTTCACCACCACTTCTTTTATTTTTCCCCACCACTTCATATTCCTGTGACACGTTTACTTTTTTGATTTTTGATTCTTTAATACAAACATAATGTAAACGCCTTCTACTATCGAGTCATGAATCTCAATCTCTGCCCATTTCTTATGTCTGAATAAATTTTAAATAATTTTTTCTTTTTTCTTTCTTAATTCTCCTCCCCATTTTTTTTTTAGCTTCTTGTGTATGGATATGTCTTTGGGCTCCTTCGTGTATGTGAATTTTTGTATTGTATTTGAATTAATAAATGTTTGTTTCTGATCGTTGCTGGTGAAGCGAGAACTTTCTGTCTGAAATAGCTTTTCAAAGGAATGTACATTTCAAAGTTTATATATATATATATATATATATATATATATATATATATATATGTTACAATGATTTATAAATTCATAGTATAGATTGATACTATGAATTTATAAACCATTGTAACAATATAACGCTCTACATTGTATCGAGCACTCTCTATAAAAGTAAATGAATGAACGGCAGGTAAAAACACCTACGAGTTCCACAACTTTGTTACAATACATACAAATTCGGGTTTCAATCCTGGGTTAAAAGCATTCGGAGTCTAACCGTACGGATGAGCTGTGATACAGCGAAACAGATCTGTATGCGGATGACTATATATATATATATATATATATATATATATATATATATATATATAGGAGCGTGTGTGTAAATGTGTGCGTATGTCATAATGAGTCGCACAAAGAAAACGAATGTAGCATCTTATAATTAAGTTTTTGTTTTAATTATTTAACTTATAACTATCGAAGCAAATCGAAAAAAAATTATCCGTGATTATAATACAAAGTAAGTATTAAAAAACGGATAAAAATAGATGAAACATTTTATTGCATTTTTTGCTAAATGAGCACTTTAATTACATTTAGATATTTTTCCTGTGCCGTGTGAAATGTATGTTGTTAGTTTTATCAGTCTTTACCGAAAACAGTAAAATATTTCCATTAATGAACATTTGATTGTAAGCATTAAAACGGAAATCTTGATTATTCAAAAAGACAATAGTGAAATCGGAAAAGACATTGCAAAACATCTGATTAATTTTTGACAACACATCACAGCAAGCTATATTGGCAAATCACATTATACTGAGGCGGGGAACGATATTTTACCGGAAATGAGAAAACTTGGTGGGCATCAGTTTTTATGAGCATAGGATTGATACTCTAGAGTGAAGGATTTAAATGAAATTTTAAATAAGTATCATTGCTCTTTTTCTTGCTTGTAATTAAGTATCATGGCTTTCACTACCCAGCAACAAGATAAATCTTGTAATTCTAGATTTCGAAATGTTCCTTTCTTTTTAATTTTATCTCAGCCACAAATGTTTTGTTTACCATACACAGAACATTTTTCTCTGTTTAAAGGACAGTTCGCATCATCAAATGTTTTTTGTTAAATATTCTATTCACATTGTGATAACGTGTACAAAAACAATTAGAGCGAGAGAAATATGATGACATTAGCGGTATCTTTTTTTAGGATATATTTGGTATTTATTGATCGAACAATCATTATAATTGTAAATTGAAATTCATAGAAGATATTTCTATGAAAATAATTTTTCAGGAAAATAGCTTTCTTAAGTATGCTAGCTGTTATCCCTCTTTCTAGTACTAATGGAAGCTTTCTTCTAAACTGTCTGTACGGATTACTGGAAAATTTCGATTATGTCATTATTTTCGCTTCGAGATACAAGTAATATGTATTTCAGTTGTTGCAACTGTTGAAAGTCCTCAAGTAATCTGTTTTTTGTTATTTTGTAAAGTGCTTTGTTTATGATTCTGTAGGGTTAGACCACGACGTCCAAAGAAAAACGGTCTTTTGTTAGACCTGCCGTGTTAATTCGCCAAAAGACATATTTTATAATTTACCTGAAATTAAAAGAGGTTTTAAACAGTTGACAGTTTAAATATTGTGAACAGGTTGGATGCCATTCATGTCATCTATATGAAAGTATTGATCTGATAAAGCTATTTAAGGACATGGCTCTATTTCCTAACTTATTGGTTTGGTTTTGTAGTAATTTGCGGTGTTCGGCATATTACACCCAGCGCAGCTTATTCTATTTTCAATTTCCTTATCTTCTATACTATCAGTTCGTTAAGTACCATACGTGATACACGTTTTGGGCGATGATCTCTCGAAAGAGACATGACTGACTGCGCAGAAGATTATGCTGCAGTAGGTTGCCATTGCTTTCTACGGTAGACTGGTTGCTAGCCAAGGCTATAGAACCCAATCTGTCCTATTATTTACCCCATAACTGGAGAGAAGAGACGGATTAATACTTTTTCCAAGGGTATTTCTGCGTAAGTGAATGCAAGGAATTCAACTGGAATTCGAACTCGGCACCCCGATTTGTCATCCGAGTCGATTTCCACTGCACAACAACGCACATTCTCCTACTATACATTGTTTAATAAACGACTCGTCAATCTTTGAGACTATTAGTAACTTCATTAGCACAGTGCATACGCGGGATTTCGTGCGAAAATCTGTAAATTTGTTACAGAGAGTCTAAAAATGTTTCTTCAGGCCTTTGGCGAACATCCTTTAAGTTTGACATGGTTTTTTAGTGAGATGTGTGTTTCACGGCCGCTCGAGTGTCGGTTCTAGCCGATGAGCGTTCAGGAAAATCAATCAACAGCAAAACATCAGAAAGTCCGGAAAAGAATTGTGAATTCATCTATGACGATGGGAAACAAACAATCTATTTGCTGATCTGAATCAGTTATGGAGTATGCCAGTGGATCCTACTATATCTGATAGCATTGCCGCGCTATCTATCTATCTATCTATCTATCTATCTATCTATGATCCTTTCTCTATCTATCGATCTATCTATCTATCTATCTTTGATCCTTTCTTTCTCTATCTATCTATCTATCTATCTATCTATCTATCTATCTATCTATCTATCTATCTATCCATCTATCTATCTATCGATCTATCTATCTATCTATCTATCTATCTATCTATCTATCTATCTTTGATCCTTTCTCTATCTATCTATCTATCTATCTATCTATCTATCTATCTATCTATCTATCTATCTTTGATCCTTTCTATATCTGTCTAGTTTCTATCTATCTATCTATCTATCTTTGATCCTCTCTATCTATCTATCTATCTATCTATCTATCTATCTATCTATCTTTGATCCTTTATCTATCTATCTATCTATCTATCTATCTATCTATCTATCTATCTATCTATCTTTGATCCTTTCTCTATCTATCTATCTATCTATCTATCTATCTATCTATCTATCTATCTATCTTTATCTTTTATCCTTTCTCTATCTATCTATCTATCTATCTATCTATCTATCTATCTATCTATCTATCTTTGATCCTTTTCTCATCTCTCTATCTATCTATCTATCTATCTATCTATCTATCTATCTATCTATCTATCTGTCTATCTATCTATCTATCTACTCTGCCAGAATATATAAAAATATATGAAAGCTTTGCTTTTCAAATAATTGATACGCCTAATAACGATCACGGGTAGTTAGAACACCACCTGTACTACAGTACGATTGATTAGGGTACGAAGCACATTCTTTTCCAAACCAGTTTCGGAATCAGTTTTCCTTCTTAACTGGTTAATTGATCAAGATAAATGAGCCAGTTTGCGCTGTTACTTAGCTAAAAGTTGGATTCATGACTTCTCCAACGTGCATCAGTGTAAAATGAACGCTCTAATGTTGTTCAGAATTTGAACTTCGCACGAGGAATCCATTTTTCTTTGCATACAAAACTGTTATGTTATTTACTCCTCCATGAATTTTGAACCAATCCACTGAAAAAAGATGACTTTCTACATTTGAGCCTAAGAAATTGATATTGATACGTTATTTTTCTAGAATAAAGTCTATAATTTGATAATTAAGATCGACAATTATTCACAGAGTAGGGTTTGCAGAATTAATGTTTTATATTTATTGTCGTGAGTTTATCTACCCTACTCCTCCACTGAAGCAAGATGTGACTCAAGATATTTTTAACGTAGGGACCCCGAACGCGTATGGACGGGCGAAGGAACAAAAATTCCCCAGTCTTCGCAACGTTGGTCGCGCTGGCCCCAGTGACGAACACTTTGTCCACCCCTCTGGTGCAATGGGGTGGCGCAGCCTAGGGACACTGTTCCCCGGGAACTGGCATCTGCACAGTATAAGTTTCCTCAGATGCATATCTATCCTCGGACAGAGGTACAACTGAACCGCACTCTGTCTTCGAGGACAGAGACCCAAATGGGAGATGATTTTTGGTTCCTATGGTAAGTATGATTGATTGACGACATTCATTTGGAACATGCTTTTCAGAGGGGCACTGACGTAAGGGTACGTATATCAAATATTTATGTATTATGTATAGCAGTACACTTCAATCAACCGGGGCACACATTAGAAAACTGCAAATGTTTACTAATAGATTCTGATTTTAGTTCTACATTCTCACTCAGAAAGAAAGAAAAATACTGGATTTTAAAATTAAATACATACAGGCTAGGGTTAAATAGGGACTTAGGTGTTTTGAATCTTTATAAATATTTCAATAGTTAAACATTTTTTAGATACACTTAAAAAGTTTTATTTAAAACAACATTTAGAAGTATTATTAAAGATAGGTTTACGTTTACAAATATTAAAAAAAACTGTCGCTTTCTGCGTCACGTGATGTAAACAATCTCTCGGACGAACGCTCATCGCGAAAACGTTTCTAATTTAAATTTTAAAATCATTTGTCTCTGAAGAAAGGCCGAGGAAGGTCTGAAATATCAAATATAATAATAGAAATAAATAATGTAAAAAATAATATACATTTTTAAGCTTACAACTTTTTGGTAGTTTTTCCTATGTATTATGTAGATATTTTGATTTTTAATCATATCACCCCAAGCAAGTGATGTGCAGAGGGATATATAAGAGTGAGAAGATTAGAAAAGAGAAAACCGGAAACCGCATCCTAAACAGGAAACAAGGGATGAGCCTCTTCACCTGTTCAATAGATGTGCGTGGAGTGTGAACCGGAAATATATTATATGAATTTGAAATATAATATCATGATTTGAAATATAATATCATGATTAAAATATGAAAAAAAGTACAATCGATTGTTTTTATTCAGTGTCACGTCAACCTCTATGGATTACTTAATGCTAAAATTTAAATATTTTGTATGCAATTTTACTTTACTTTTGGAGATAATAATGTTTTAGTGATAAAATTCTTACTAAATAAGCCATAGCTGGGGTCGAATATGTAGACCTTTTCTTTACCAAGGGTATTTGCGGATAAGTAAATATAACTAACACAACTGGAACTCGGCTCTCCGATTGACAATCCATTACACCATCCGCACATCGAAACTTACCGTACCAACGATGCTTAACTTTGCTGATCGTACACGAACTAGTGTTTCAATATAACGTGGTTATAATACGATGAAAAAAGGGAAAGTGCTTTATAATTTAAACAAAACTAATGCGTAAGTGCATAATTTATGTGTGTATACAAAAGAAAATAGTCAACCAAACATTGTGATTTTCTAAAAGTAGTCTTAGATGTGGCATAAGGCCGAAAGTATGAAGCACTCAGTGAAGATCCAACTCACTACTTGTAATTGTTCTAGCGAGTCAAGTTTGCTAACCATTACACGACGTCGAAGTACCCAAATGGTCAATCAGAAATGAGGCTGACCATCTAGGTACTGACCTGGCTCGACTTTGCTTAACTTCACTGGTCGTACTGGATCCGATGTTTCAACGTGATACGGCCGTAAGCCTTTAACAAAATCGTAGAAAGAAAACTCCCATCAATAATAGAAAATGTACTTGAGAGGATCATTTTCTTGGAAAAGCCTTTTCGGAGAAAGATTATATAGTTCAACATTAACGTTATATGGAGATTTGTTAATTATCTCATTACCATTATATTTAATATTACAGTATTATCGAGTTAAGCTATGTAGAATAACAGGTTGTCTAGGACATGTTAAAAAATAAGTCAACATTTCATATAAGAACAGAGATATTCATTAGCCATTGTGAGTTTTAGAGAAAAGGAATTATATATGCTATCAACTACAGTTCATAATTTTGATTAACCTTGGGATCAAAATACTTAAGCTAATGAGCTCTGTTGGTAGCCGATTCAACGAGCCAAATAAGTTAATTTGATCGAAAATTCAATGTAATTAACTTAAAAGAAAATGGTCAGCCAGAATTAGTGACTTTCTAAGCGTAACTTAGATGTGGCATAGAGCCAAAAGTATGAGACACCCAATGAGTAAAAGAAAAGTTTCTTGGTTTGAATGTGATTAAAAAAAAATGCTAAGTTATTTAAATTACACTTTATTTCAGGTAATATTATAGTGATTTTCTAAGTGCATCTTAGGTGTGGCACAAGACCGAAAGTAAGAAGTGCCTAATGAGAATCGAACTTATTACTCGATTGAAATGATTCAAGCGAGATAAACGTGATATCCGTTACACCACAGCAAAGTGCCTAAGAAAGGAGGTAATTTTCTAAGCACAGCTTAGATGTGGACTAGGCGAAAAGTATGGTGTATTCATTGAGTATTGAACTCACTACTCAATTGTAATGATTCTAGTGTATTTTAGGTAATATTATAACGGATATTTCGGAGAAATTCACATTTTGTAATTTGACTTTTATTTCTCGTTCAAATGACTTCAAACTTTAACATGTGCAACTCAAATTTCCGTACTTAATGTTTTAAGCTTTCTTTTTTACTTTTCAAAGATAGAAATATTATTTACTGTAAAAAAATAACGTTTTGCATATTAGAGTGTGTTCCAATACAGTCGAACACGACTGTGTAGCGTGTACTTGTGAGAGAAGTCTCTAAAAATACATCAACCGCTATTTAGACATAGCATAAAATTTATTATAGGAACCTGCGAAGGGTAAAAATATCTAAACTGCCATCGTTATGAGAAGATATGATCAAGCGGGTTTGGAAATCATTTTTACGTAGCTCCACATCCCGGAAATCGATAAGATGAACAATTCCGAAAACCCAGATTTCTCTAACGGCTTTTGCGGCGTATGTCGGAAGGAAATGCTTGCGAATGACACCCTACAAGCAGCGGCTAGTTCAGACCTAACGACAAGCAAAAGGGCCAGTAATTCTGTGTCGGTATTCAAGAAAGAATTGAAGAAGACGCGTTTGAAGAAAGTCTTACTTTCAGTGATGAGGCCACATTTCATACGATTGTCAAAGATAGCATGCATAATGATTGCATTTGAAGCAAAGAAAATCTCCATGCCGCATTTGAGCACACGAGGGACTCAGCAAAAGTGATGTGTTACATGTGTTTATCAGATATAAGATTTGTTTGTGCTTCTGTACGCTCCAAAAAACAATCGTTGTTGTCCATTGTTTTGGGAAAAATAAACATGGCGCCGATCATTCCTGATCTGCTACAGGTTTTTTTTCATTAAATCTTTAAAAGGAAAAATCAAAACAGCTGAAGTCCAGTTCCAAAGTATAACAAAAATACATAGACTACTTTTATAATTTTTGAATTTTGATCAATATACTTCGATTTAAATCAAGATTTCTTATAATATGCGAAAGATAATAAATGTAATTTGTGTTGCAATATCTTGAGTGGACCCCTAAATATTGTATACAACTGCTTCCTAAAAAGAATGGTGAGTAAAGCCTGAAGGTACTGGCAAAGATTTTCCTGCTTTGATTATTGTGGACTGGCAATACAGAATCATAAAGAAATGTATGAAACAACAGAAAGCGGATCACTGGAGAACTACCAACAGCAGCAACAACTAAAATGGACAGCACATGTAATTTGAAGAGAAAATAATGAAATAATCATAGTGTTGACGTACTACACCACTTCAAATAGTAGATTCCGAAAGTAACCCTCATCAATATCGGAAAGAGCGATAAGAGCTAGTGAACTTCAGCAACCCGTTTTCTAAAGTGTTTTATAATGAAAATTTTATGAATATAAACCGCATTAACTGTTCGGTCCATGAATGGCAAATGTTTTACTTATAGGCTAACATTAACAGTATCATTACCATAGTAAAAAATAAATTAAAAATTCAATTTATCTTTTTGTTTTACAATCATATTGCCCCAAGCAAAGAATTTTACTGCCACTGTTTTGCAGGGGGTTACTTAGAAGGAAAGTTATGAAAACGCGTGATAGGTTATAGGAGTTGTCAGGAAGTGGGTAAGAGAAGGATGAGAATACTGATGGGAGTGGAGTGAACGGAGAAAGAGAGAGGATGCAAGTTAGTGAGATAGGAGATAATTATTGACTTCACATTTAAATATTTGGAGATTGTAGCTGTTGAGGAAGCAAGTAAACGGAAGGGAATTCAACAGGCAGGAAGTGCGAGAAAAGAAGCCGTGGAGTAGAATTTTAAATTTTATTGGTTTTACAGTAAAAGGGTGGGACCTAGTTGCTAATCTTGTGGCTCGAGTAAATTCATATATAGGGGTCACCAGTTAGCTAAGTTCATCGGAGCAGAAGCCGTGAAAGTGTTTGTAGAAGAGATACAGGGAAGCCACATTGCGCCGGTGAGAAAGACTCTAATTTAACCTTGACGGCGATAGTAATCACTCGTCAAGACATATGATAATAAAACGATAATAGAATTTTACTCAGAATCCCTTTGAGGGATATGTATTATCTTCGGGGATTTCCGAATAATGACAAAGTAAATTGAATATTTTATTTTCTTTGTTGCTATTAATACTGTGTCTCTTGAGATTGAGCACTTTAATTACAAAGACTTCCCCTTTTTCTGTTCCGTGTCCCTTCAGGACGTAGCCGATCATGGCCTCCCACATCTCTCTATCAGTTGTAGCTCTTAACACCCACCTCTTCTGTTATACCGCCCAAACCCTGCTTCGCTATCCATCTGCTTAAGTTCCTCAAGTATATCACGCGTTGTTTTCGCCTGCTTCTTCATCCCTATCCGTTCCGTGAGTATTAGATTCTCCTAGCCCTTCTTCCTCATTACATGTCCCAGGAACTTCAGCTCTCTTTTCCTGGTGTTAAGTGTTAGTTTCGTTTTCGTTTCCATCCTCTATCTGACCAGTGAGTATCAGATTCTCAAATTTTGAACACCGGGTACTTACCGACTTTCGCACAAAGGTAGAATGTAACACAAGGTTTTGTTTTTAATGTGTGCTGGCTAGACGATTGCATATGAGTCAAGAAAAAGAATGGTTTGTCCAGGCATTGCGACCACTGACACGCTGGCATTAGTATCTACCAACTATTCATCTTTAGTGTAGTCGGCACTGCCGCATGTTTGTAATCTCTGGTATTTTTCTATGTATAGTGTCCATTAAGAACGACAGTGATTATGGCTCGCCACAATTTCCCTCCTTTGTAGTTCTTAATAAATTTTGTTTTACTGGTATCTTTTCTAAACTTGGTTCTGATATTCATTTTCTCAAGCTCGTTAGGTAGGTTATACGTTGATTTTGTTGTCCCTCTTTCATTCAATTGGTTCAGTGAACAATACATTTACCAAGCCTTCTTTCCACATTATGTGCGTTAAATATTCTGTCTTTTTCTGATTTTAACTATGTGTCATTTTTGTTTCTATTTTCTCTAAAAGTTCGTCATTGCTCACGTTAGTGATTATGGCTCGTCACAATTTCCCTCCTTTGTAGTTCTTAATAAATTTTGTTTTACTGGTATCTTTTCTAAACTTGGTTCTGATATTCATTTTCTGAAGCTCGTTAGGTAGGTTATATGTTGATTTTGTTGTCTCTCTTTCATTCAATTGGTCCAGTGAACATTGCATTTACCAAGCTTTCTTTCCACATTATGTGCGCTAAATATTCTGTCTTTTTCTGATTTTAACTATGTGTCATTTTTGTTTCTATTTTCTCTAAAAGTTCGTCATTGCTCACCTGCTCAAACAATGATACAATTAGCATCCTTCTGTGGAACCATATTTGTGTTGCTTCAAGTCTACCCTTGATTTGCGAGGAAAGTGTCCAGTATTCACCGCCATATAGATATTATTATTAGTTCCGTAATCTTTTTGTTTCTAACAATTTATTCTGTGTCTTATTACTTTGCTTAGTTTTGGAATTTTTCTTCGCTACCTCAATGATCAATCGGATTTCATTATCGCACATTCCGTTCTGTATTAAAATAGTGAAATTGTTGAACGCGTTTGATTTTGGTATCGCCAATTTGTAATTTGCATGCTAGAATGTTAATTTTTGTTAACAACTATGCATTCTGTCTTATTGCAATTGTTGTTTAATCCTTTCTTCTTGTTTTCGTTCACTATCTTCTGTAAAATTTCCTCTCTGTAACTGCTATCAACACTGTGTCATCTGCATATTTTATGTTATTAAGATTGTGGATGTCAATAATGAACCCAGGAATGACTTCTAATTCTCTCCCTGTATAAGATGAATAATACTAATGAGAAGACACATCCATGACTTAAACTAATTTCTGTTTTTGCATTTTTACTGAATTCATTTCCATCCATATGCAGGCAATTTATTATCAATATAGGTTCTGAATAATTCTAATATTCTTCCCAAATATGTTAAGGTTACCTAGAGACATCCGAAATAATTTCAAAATGAAGAGAGGACAGCTACTACACTTTGATCCAAGTTCGATGATTTAAATCAGTAGGATTAGAAAAGTAAATTCAAATTCTGATTATTATGATGAAAAACTAAAATTGGCAACATATATGCCAGAATTTTAAAATTTAATTGTTGTTTATTTATGTGTAATTTCCATCTCATTTTTTCATAGATATGCATTTTGTTGATATTCAATCATTTGAATGTTTCCATCAAATGACTCAAATAGACTCCATTTCCCAAAAGACACTGAATTTACTGAAAACAATAAAATATATTTACACTGCATTTAACATTATCAGCCATTTATTTTATGAATACATGAAATACGTATCAGAATATAAAGGTGTGATTAAATGAGGAAAACATTCATGTGAGCAGTTAGGATGAAAACCAATACGCTAAGCATAGTTGCAAACAAGAGGAGAGATAGCCATTTGTATGAAATGCCCAGATTTTTGAAGTTTCAAATTAATAGTCGTGTTGAAGTATGAAGCTTTCAAATGAGTCACAAGTATGATGTTTCAAGGAAAGTGTATAACAGGTTAAGTGCTTGCTATATGTAAAACTACGTTGAATATTTGCAAAAATGATCGGTAGGTACCACAATGAAGAATGTGAAGAATTTCACACAAATGCAGGTCTGACACAAGATATAAAAAGTTCCGGCTTTGTAGCAACCAGGAATTGTCGAAAGCACAAAGTTGTTTTGTTTTAAATGAAATTACAATATATATGAGAGTGGTCGTTAGGTCACCTTTAAACGATATCCATAAAGAAATTTGAATAAAACTGATATCAAAATCTGTAATGATTCACTTTTTAACCGTTCTTTTAATCTGAAAATGCCGTTCTATTCTTGATGAGCCAGACAGATGCAGCAAATGTTAAGTAGCTAAATGCGGGAAAAGCCTTCACATGTTGAGATGTCATTAGATAGTGTGTTTTAGGAGATATAACTTTTGAGAGCTGGATGATCGGTGTTAAAATTATAAATTGAATTCAAAATGACAACTCAGACATACATTAATTTTTTTGAAGGCACATGTAGAGCAATGATAAAAGAAGAAACAAAATACTTTAATAAAGAGCATAAGTTTGTTCGCTAAACTTAACTCGCATTCTGAAGAAGACGGTTTACATTGCGAACAGTAAAATACCAGCAAGGAGAAGCTTTGGTATGCTATTCTAGATGTAGTACAGTCTCGTTTGCATTACCATCATCATCTTCAGTTTCATGACCAGTTACGGCAGTAGGGTCGCTGCACAGCTGGAAACTGAAAGTTCCATTCATAGATCTGGGTTAAATGTCGAGTAAGTATTTATTCAAGCGTTACGTTTTTTGGACAAGTATACCGAGCAGACTTCATCTCTCCCCATGTTAACCCATTTTAACCCAGTGTTCTCATTTGAGGACAGTATAAAAAACTGTAAAAAATAATGGGTATAAATCATTATATAAAACCATTATGTGCGTTGTGATGCAGTGGATATCGGCTCGGAACGAGAAATCGGGAGCCGAGTTCAAATTCCAGTTGAATTCATTGCATTCACTTACGCGAAAATACCCTTGGGAAAGGTATTAATCCATCTCTTCCTTCCAGTTATGGGTTAAATAGCAGGGCAGATTGGGTTCTATAGTCTTGGTCGGCAACCAGTCTACCGCAGAAAACAATGGCAACCTACTGCGGGATAATCTTCTGCCCAGTCAGTCATGTCTCTTTCAAGACATGATCGCCCAAGCGTGTTTCATGTATGGCACTTAACTGACTGAGTGAGGACATATTGATTCATCAATAAAATTACCGTCCAAATATTGCTCGGTTGGAAGAAAATTTCTTGTGATTTGTAAATGAATTTAATGTTCTAAAACCTGAGGGCACTGGGTTAAAATGGGTTAAACTGCAGCCGATATCCTCCAACTTGATGTCTCACATTGTTTACTGATAAGCGGCTGTTGATTCCATCAGGGGAACCCTACGCACCCGGGCCGTTGACCAGTCTAGGAAGACCTCCGCCCAACGATGCCTGTTTCGTATTGAGAAATGCAACAGTTTAAAAAATTGATACAATCTTCTAATTTTTTGATTTGTTTGATTTGTTTTTGTGACTTATTTTTAGGGTTAACAAAACGCGAAAAATATTTGGGATTGTAAGAATAATACATCTTTACGATAGAATATTTTATTAAATTTATTTTGAGAATATCAATGATTTTTCCAGATACAAGTCCTAGTGTTTAACCAAAAGATGAGGAAAGAGATGAATTTAGGCGTTTTCATCAATATTGTTCGACGATAACGGCGCACTTTTTTTCATGAGAATGACATGCTTTTTAATATTTTCTTGAAAACCTTTGTGTTCGTAAACAGTGACAATGTTCTGTAATTATAACTTTAATTACAAAATATTTCCTTGTGTTTCAATAACCGTTTTAAGTTTTAATGTAAAACTCGCAAAATCATAAAACATTTGACACAACGTAAGAATGACATATAGTCAGCAATAATTTAACGTATTATCATAAATGTTCCGCGTATTAATAGGGGGAATATAAGCGTAAATAACCTTTATTAATTTTCTAATGATTCGTCATTATTATTATCATAATTTTTATAAGCAGGTATGGTTTTAGGGTCACTGAACAGCTGAGCACCTGACCAACTTCTCTTCTCCACCCCCACATGTCGTGGTAGGTATTTATTCACGCGTAGCATGTTTTGGGTCAAGTAAAACTGGCAGAACGAGCCCATCTCAATTCCTATCGCATCACAGCTGGTGCTCTACAACTGGAAGGCTCGTTTTAATTACGGACAGGTGACCGTTGGTATTATCGGAGGAATCTTCATTGACTTCAGTCAAGGAAAACGTTCGCCCAGCATTACCGTGTCACCACTGGCCTGGTTCAGCCCCATTTGTAGATTTAGCCGGCATCCAGTCGAAACTCGCAGAAGTTTCTGACTCTCGATTGAAATCACTAGCGAGAATCTGGGTACTACGATACATAGATTTACTCACATAGTTAAGTGGCAGAGGTAATGAATTCAGAGATTTTTTCTAATAATAATAATAATAATGATAATAATAAAAATAATTTTTATATTTGAATCCAATTTCCAGTCACCGACATACCAAAAATACCTAACTTCTAAACTTTAAGAAATTTAAAGGTGGCTCATGATGTGCGACACATTATATAAGAAAAGTATTTTTATCAAATAACCTAGAAGCTAATTATCATTAACAAACCACTTCTTAAAATATTTTTTGAAATTACTCTTTAGTATTCTCTCTTTGACAGCAGTAAGAGTTTGTCTATTAATCTGTTGATAAAAAAGCTATAAATTTTTAAAAGGAACATTATTAATTATTTTGACTGACCGCCAGTTTGATTCTCGAAAAATTAATAAATACTGTCTTGATAAATAAAGATACATATCAACAATTAAAGATTTTCTTAAAAAATAAAGAAATGTTAGATGCAAGTATTAGTCTAACGAAGCCGTTGAAATATGATAAAAGTAATAAAAAAATATACTGCACTATGGTCTTTATATCAAAATTCTTATCTAATATGTCAGTTAAATTAACAATAAAATCAGTGTAAACCTGCAAAAAATATTACGCAATAAAAACGATACGTCTCAGCAAATATAAACATTTAGCAAATGGTGCTTATAATGGGACATGATACTTCCGTGAATAATGCAAACAATATACTTTACGAAAAAATATTGTGCAGAAAAATCACGTAACACAAATAATAATAATAATAATAATAATAATAATAATAATAATAATAATAATAATAATAAAAACCGTATCCATATTATGTGTGCACTAAGATGAAGGTCAATGTTTTTCTAAAATGGCACATATGTCCTCAGGAAAGTAAAGATACTTGAAATAATTAAATAAATATAAATTAAATTAAAAAAATAAAATAAAATAAAACAAAAAAGAAAGACCGTTATAAAAAATCAAACACAAATCAACAGGTTCAGTATAATTTGAACAGGTATAAATTAAAGATTTGTAGTACAAACCGATATGCCAGACTAACAGTGTGCAACTGAATGACAAAATTAAAAAAAAAACTCCAACTTTACAGGTTTCGTTATTCAAAAAAAATCTTTTCAGTCTAATAATCAATTTAATCGATAGAACGATAACAGTTACTGGCCTTGAGAAAACTGTTTTCCTAAAAAATTTTTAAGAGAAATATTGTATAAATTTCAACTTAAAACATTACTGGCTGCTCGCTTAATGAATGCTAAATATTTCCTTATTTGTACATAATAATAATAATAATAATAATAATAATAATAATAATAATAATAATAATAATATTATGTATATGAGTGGAATTAAGAAAAATATCAGTTACAATTTTTCATCGAAAACCCTGAAGATAC
Organism: Ascarosepion bandense; assembly: GCA_037127315.1. Lineage (NCBI taxonomy): Eukaryota > Metazoa > Mollusca > Cephalopoda > Sepiida > Sepiidae > Ascarosepion > Ascarosepion bandense. The sequence goes on from JBBBDQ010000202.1 coordinate 2,512,684, forward strand.
AGAGACGTTTAGCTATAAAGTTGAAACGACGTTTTAGGTTACCGACGTAACTGTATGCATCTCCTAGCCGATCTCATTTACTTTTTAAAATATTTCTTTAGCGATTATTTTTACCTTGAGCTGTTTGATACAATCCAAAGAAGAATAAGCAATATTATTGCTCCTGATCATCTAGGATTCAGTCAGTTCCCAATCGCCGTAAAGTTGCCTCACATACGTCTTTTCTATAAATAATTTCACGGGAACTGTTCAGGTAAGCTCTTTGCTATGGGACCTAGACGTAAAAAAAACAAAAAACAAAAACAATCGCAGCAGTAGACTGGCGTTGAGATCACATCAATTTACAGTTGAGCTGGTTAGGTATAACCGTAATTTATATGCTAACAGTTTCTTTTCTTGCACTTCTAGTTTGTGGAACTCCCTTCCGGCTCCATGCTTTTCAGACAATTTTAGTCTTCAAAAAATTATATGCAGTATCGATCGCTATCCACTCTTCTCTTGATTACTCTTATTCTTATTCTTACACATTAGCAATGTTTCTGTTCCTAATTCTTTCACACACAGTAACTCCTTGTGTCTTAGTGGCTTTACTGCCTTGTATAGGGTGAAATTAATAACCAAAACACACATTTTAATAGCAGTAGTTTTGTTAAAAAAGGAGATATGATATAAAATCGGGGAATTACATTTATCATGGAAGATTTCGAAATTAGTGCTCTTTAGTATATTTTCTCTTTAATCAATTATTTTCTGAATTTAAACTTTAAGTTTGCATTCTTTATACTGAAATGATATATTATTATGAACAACTAATGAAGTGAGTATATAATTAAAAAAAACACTTTTGTGTTCATATAAACATTTATTTAAATTCTAAAATGTTTCACCTATGTATTACTTGGGATATATTGACAGTATATTTTGCAAATTTCCGCTTTAGGTTTAAAGTTTTTATTTTGTTTTGTGTTAATTAAATCTCTTGCTGGTTTTCAAGCACATATTACAAATTTCATATTGCAATTTGCATTTATTTTCATTTGTAGGCATTATTGAGTCGGTAAGTAGCATTAGATGTCTAGTTTTATCAAGATTATCCTATAATTCTGTTGGTTCCTTCGTTCCTTAATGAGCATCTACGTTACACCCTGCCATTACCACAGATAAACAATGAGCCGTTATTGCTTGATTACAAGGATAGACGGAAGAACGATATAGCGAATGCAGTTTGATTATAAAGAAAAAAAAAGAGGAAAGGAAAGTAAGTAAGAAAGAAGAAAGAAAGAAAGAAAGAACCAGAAAAGAAACAAAAAGAAACAGAAAGAAAGAAACAGAAAACGGTGTCTCTCGTCTGCTTTAGTGAAATGGAAAACATTCCAAGTTTTGAATCTTTCCATTTGTACATTCTTTAAATAAGGATCTGAATTCATATTTATGATTGCTATTGAAATATTTTGTAAAAGTTGTTAAGCTTAAATATTTAATGAGGCAACAGGAAAATTTATAGTATGATCATTTTATAGTCGGGGAGCTCACAAAGGGAAGCTTATTCACCACTGAAGATAAAATAGGAAATACGTGAAATTTCCACGGGTGTTGAGAGTTTATATTATTTTCTTTTCTAAATCTATAAATTCAGTAATCCTTACGGCTATCATTATATATTAAATAATTAGAGTATTTTTAGAGTTTAAAAATATTTTCAGTATATTTCTCGTCATTATTCCATTACTGAGGGTTACAAATTCAAATTCACTGAAAAAAAATATGATGATTCTAATAGAATTTATTATATTGCTATGGGGTGAATATAGGTTTATAAGATCATCTATTAGGTGGCTTTTAATGCAATACCGATAAAAATATTAAGATAGAAAACTGAATGAGTTCGGATACGCTATACACATAAATATATAGAACGACGAAAAAAGTAAATTCAAAGCTAAGCATCTTCGTATCTTCGACCTTTCTAGATGAACAATTGTTACCGGCGTTTGTTGTATTCCTCCTTCTCCTCACACACACACACACACACACACACACACACACACACACACATATATTATGTTATGGATTATCCCGTCTATTTCGACGTATGAGCGTTTAACTCGTTTAGACTAGCACGCACACACACACACACACACACACACACACACACACACACACACACAAAATGTTTAAAGTGGTGATGGCTTGTGTAGCACCATCCTCACTTTTTGGAACTGCTGATAACAAACAATCGGTGCAGACGTCTGCTACAGATCGCATGAACAACAGACTTCAGTTATTTAACCCATAACTGGAGGGAAGGGACGGATTAATCCCAAGGGTACCAGTGTGTAAGTGAATGCAATGTGTTCAACTGGAATTGGAACACGGCTCACCGATTTCCCCCTCCGAGCCGATATCCACCGCACCACAACACACATCCATCAAATACGCTTACAGCACCTGGTATTCCCAAGCGGTCGACCATCTAAGTACTGACCAGGCTCAACGTTGTTTAACTTCGGTGATCGAGCGAGAACCGGTGTATTCAACGTGATATGACCGGGTCTTATATATATATATATATATAAAACTCGATCGATAAAACCGTTATTATTCTGAAGAAATTTGTTCGAAGAACGTAATGCATAACAATTTTTTTTCATTCATCATTCAGTTACTAACAATTGTAAATATATCAGTCAGTTAAGTGCCATACGTGATACACGCTTGGTCGATCATGTCTCGAAAGAGATATAACTGACTGGGAAGAAGGTTCTTCCACAGTAGGTTGTCATTTCTTTCTGCAGCAGACTAGTGGCCAACCAAAGCTATAGAACCCAATTTATCTTGCTACCTAAACCATACCTGGAGGTAGAAGAAACGGATTAATACCTTTCTCAAGGGTATTTGTGCATAAGTAAATGCAACGAATTCAACTGGAATTCGACCTCTGCTCTCCAATTTCTCATTACGAGCCGATGTCCACTATACTGCAGGACAACTATTCTGCCCAGTCAGTCATGTATCTTCAAGATATGATCGCCCAAACGTGTATCACGTATGGCACTTAACTGACTGTAAATAAATACTGTTTGCTAAAGATTCAGAGCTCTTTTTGAAAAAAAAAGTTACAGAATATACAGGTAAAACAAGTTTCTTTTTCTCAATTTTTTGCCCAATCATTATGATGGCCTTTAGAATTTTTGCTGTAGTATAAAGCTTTCACATCCACCCATAACATCAAAATAGGGGTTGCAAATAAATCTATCTAAACTTATTTATAAATGGAACTTTGTGTGTGTGTGTGTGTGTCCGTTACCTATAGATTCTGAAACGGCTGAATCGATTTTCTTGAAAATTTACACAGTTGTACTATAAGCGTCTGCGAGTGTTCTTAGCTAGATTTTGTGTCGAGGTACCCCAGATAAATATCGATAATCGAAAAAATCGGGTTATAGAAGGAGTAGTCCGATTGTAATCAAATTTGATACACTCATAGACAAAGACATAAGGAACGATATTCAGAAGTTTCAAGGTTGCAGCTCTTACAATAGTGCAGAAAATCGGTAATATATATATATAAAAGGAAAGATGTCTGTGTGTCTGTTTATCTGTCTGTATGTCCTTTATACAAATCCACAATTTTTATCCAATTCTCACCAAACTTCGCACAAATATTCTTTAGGCTGAGTCTGAGTTCCAGGACCATAGATTAGTTTTAAAGCTTTCATTACACCCGAGCAACGCCCGGCTATACTGCTAGTAAGCAGATAAATGAAAGAAAATGAAATAAATATAATACAAAGGCGCGTATTCTATTATTCACTGATCTTCTTCTACTTATCACTTTTATTCAGGTTATTTAAAACCAGAAAATATTTTTAGATTATAAAAATTTGGGGGGATAATAATAATATATTTTTACGAGTAATTAATTAACTCATAACTGATAGGGAGAAAAAGTGGACTGAAACCCATCCCAAGGGGATTTGCATGTAAGTGAATCAACTAGAATTGGAACAGGGCACTCTGATTTCCAATTCTGAACCGTTATCCATAACATCCCCGCATATACAAGCTTACAGCACTTAGAATTACCAACCGGTTCCCATTCTAGGTATGAACCAGGCTCGGTGATACTTAATTTTGTTGATCGTATTAGAACTAGTGTTTCCATATAGTCTAATCTTTGTTAGACACAGACACAAACGCGCAAGCACGCACGTTTGCACGCACGTTTGCACGCACGCACGCACGCACGCTCGTTCGCACGCACGCACGTGCACACACACACACACACACACACACGTTTTTGAATCTTATTTCATATCAAGCGTTATAACGGGTTACATGTCTTTGAGTAGAAGCCCTGTTTGTTTCAATAGTGTGAATTACGTATACCTGTCTGTTAAGAGATAATGAATAGACATTCGAATGTAGAAGCTGGAAGATATTTGTTATTTAATAAAGCATTGGATCTACGTAAACACGTTTATCAACTAAAATATACCGACCTGTGCAGAGTCTTATTAATGAGTCTCGCGAAATAATCTCGAGATATAATTCATACTGTTTAAACACCGTACATTTACTTAAACACGTTACAAAAATATCAATTCTATTTATTGTGAATGTGTGGTTTTAACATATGTTACATTTATAGGTAAATGTGCTCACTGTCAGGGATAGAACCTTTGTAAATATAAAAGTGAACACTGAAGTCTACTGTTTATTTGTGCCATGAGCATTCCAACAGATACACACTCACACATGCATATATACATAAACAACGCACACATACACACGCACACACACACACACATATATAGAAACATATTACATATTTGATTAAATAATTTATACACATTATGTATATTTATTTTCACCTTCATTCTATCGTAGTTTCTTGGTTGACGATTAAAATTAGCGAGAAAGGCTCTGTGGTGGTTTTCATTCGTTTTAATTTTCCAAATACTTTCAATCTTATGAAAAATCATCTTAAGGGGGTTGATTGCTAAAACAAATTGAATGCTGTTGTCCGTTACGAATTTCTTGTTTTAACGTTACTAATTCGGGTCATAAGTGCAGGGCAAAACGCAGATTTTTAAATTTTATTGTATAACCAGTTTTATATTTGCAATATTTTTATAAAAAGTACTATTGTTTTAAACTATTTTGTTGCAATTCTTCATCCAAAATTATAACGTAGATATTAAAAAAAATAACTTGATAAAGACCAACATTGCATATAAATTTAAATGCTCTTTCAGAGATTCCATCTCCGAAAAAAAGAAAAAAGAAAAGCGAAATATATGTTGATATATCCGACAAAGAGAATCGTGTCTCTGACTAAAATTAAAGCAAATATATATGTTATCAAGGAAGCTTACAATTCCTCATCGATTGCAAAACATTTAAAGAAACATTTCTGTCCATATTCACAATTTAGAGAAATATTAATCAACTCTACATGTATACTTCACCATGAAAATAACAAGTAGAAGTATCAAATTCCTATAATAAAAAATACAACCAGCACTAAAGAAATCCAAATACGATTATAGCAACAATGTTCTAAAATGTCTATGATGCAAGTTTTTAAAATATATCTAAGCTATGTTTTAAAAGAATTAGAAGAAAATAGATTAAAGTAGAAAAATTTTATTTTTTGAGAGAGAGAGAGAGAGAGAGAGAGAGAAAGAGAGAGAGAAAGAGAGAGAGAGGAGGGCGTGTGTGTATGCACAAAGAAATCAACACTGCTTGTTGGAAGTAAGTTTCACGCTTTAATGTGATCCTCAGACTGCATATAAAAACTCTATCTAGGATTATGAGTATATTTCTAGAACTATATTAGCCGGCACAAGGGCCTAGTGTGTTGGTTTGTAAATTTGGCGACATGTGAGTTGTTGTAGAGTGGCTGGCACTCCTGCTGCAGTCCCAATGATGGAATGGCCCATTGGGTGAAATGGTTCATTTTAGTAAATAATAGTAGCATTCGAGGTGTTCCTCCAGGTTTTGGGGTTGGGTGCAGGGCTAACAACCCTGCCCCGTAAAAAGCAGTTTGTTACAGAAACAGCAACAAAAAGTTGCTGCTCTATGCACCCTCTGGGTGTGATGGATAAATGATGATTCGAGGTGTTATATTCGAGTAATATTCGGAATGATTACTTCGGCGACTATTGCGATCTAAACAAACTCTCTGTGTTGTAACTTCTGCCTTGTCTGTAATTGTAACGATTGTACTGTTCTGGGAATATCCGTTTAGAACCAGATATTGTGCCGAATTGTACCGCAGCACACTTTCTCTGTGTATCGTATCCTCCTCGGCGATCCAACAGAAGTTCAATTTCTGGGTTGGGCAGTGCGTACATACACTTAGTGGAAACGGACGAGCAATAACCAAACAGACTAAACAATACTACAATAAGACGATGTCCCCAGACATCAGCAGTAGAATGAGAACGTAGATTAAGTAAAGATTCCAGTTCGGAATTCACTGTAGGATATAGAGATCGATATACACCTGAAGAAGCGCAGAGGAAGGCTGAAATTTGCGATAACAACAACAAAGATAAGGATATTCATCCGAATATATGTAGTGTAAATAATTATATTAGACTTATATATATGTTTGTGCATGTATGTGCGTGTCTGTGTTTGTATATCGTCTGTGTGTTGGTTTTGATTTCGTTGAATGTTGGCTGCAATCAAATTGATTTACTTGTTTTGTTTGAAGATGACAATATTCCAAATTAATATTCTTCCAAAGAAGAAATCGTGTTTGCGAGAAGTCACGCAATATATGAAGGCTAATTATAATTTTAATCTATTACGGCTTCTTTTGGAGCAGTATTTGAAGGTCCTCTCTTTAAAAGTTGTTTTTTTTTGTCGACATTAGTATAATTATTTTGAAATATATGCTACAACGTGTTTACACCATTCTTTCATGAATATGGTTTCATTTAAAAGTCGATTTTAAATAACTGATGTCTGTTGCTAAAGAAATATAATAAAATACATAAAAATAAAACAAATAAGTGCAGTAATATTATTAATATTCGGTGTGTACTATAGTTTCTAATGATTTTTTTAGAAAACTAAGAGAAAATATTATAGAAAAATCTGTTTCGCTGAAAATATGTGCTTTTTCGGAATGAGAAATCGGAGAGCCGGTTTCGAAATCCACTTGAATTCGATGCGTTCACTTACACGAAAACCCCCTGGGAAAGATATTAATCCGTTTGCTTTCCTCCAGCTATGGATTAAATAGCAGAACAGATCAGATTCTATAGCCTTGGTTGTCAACCAGTATACGACAAAGAGCAATTGGAAAACCCTTCTGCCCAGTCGGTCATGTCTCTTTTGAGACAAGATCAGTCAAGCTTGTATAACACTTAACTGACTGAGGAACAGTCAGGTTAGCCAAATGCAGACGACAATTCTACTCCTGCAGCTTCCTCTCTCGCATTTCCCGCCCGTGGAACTCACTCCCGTATTCTTGCTTTCCTGACGGCTACAACCTCCAGAAATTTAAATGCAAAGTTAATACTCATCTACTAACCACTGGACTCTAGCTCTCTTCCCTCCCCTGTGTAACCTTCACTTTCTCTCCGCCTATGTATCTGTCATCGCACCTGCTTTCTCAGCTTTCTATTGTTCCCTTCTAACTAGCTTGTACTCCTCACTCTTTTCTAATTAATCTTTTTACATTTATGTAACCCCCTGCACATCAGTGGCGTTTCTGCCTTGCTCGGGGTGAAATGATTAAAAAAAAAAATACTGTTGAAAAATCTGTTTCTTTCGGAAATAACATTTGAAGGTGCTTGCTTCATCTAATATGCATGAGGTCTCATTTCGTTTAGTATTTGCCTATATTTCTGAGATGAGGTAGAATTTACAGTATTTACATTATTCGGACTCTTGTCCTCATCTTTATTGCCATTTTCACGACATTTCGGCCGTTGTACGCTCCGGCCTTCTTCGGAAGATGAAAGAATGCTAAAAAAGGGCTCAAAAAACTTAAATACCTCAAGACATATCCAGAGCAAGAGAGACAGAGAAAGACCACTTATCTGACGAGATTGATATCAATAGATGGAAGAACGGGTGTTGGAAGATTTACTTTAAAACAACAACAGATAGAAGATCATGGAGAGCCATGATAGCCAACGTCTTGAAGTCAGAATTTAAAGAACTCTACTAGAAAAAATTGACATTTCCATTTCGCAATAACGAACAATTTTATCAACTCAAAAAATTCAAGCAAACATTAAGTTTGAAAATATTTAATATTCTTACCTATGCATTGTATTCAGGAAGTGCGTGATCATGGCTCTCTACAACTTCCTATCGTTCGTCTTTCGCTTATTATCCTTTACAGTCTATATTATTCGTTTATAAGCGTGTAACTCGTTATATCCCTCTATCCTTCTTGACTTCACTATGTCCTGTAAGTATCAAATTCTCCAAACCTCTGTTCTCATCATGTAAGGAATCAGCAATTTCACCTGTCTATTTTTTATTCTAAGCATGAGTGTCATTTTTCTTTAGATTTGCCTTAAAAATCTATCTTCGATAATATTTTTCCTCCATAGTTTTCCCAGCAAATACAGTTGTTTTAAAAACTGGTCATCAAATATCAATTTGATGAATTAAGATGGCTAACAAAATGAGAGATTTTCTTTTTAATACTTGAATATATTCAGAATAGTGTATCTATTTATGTTGTAACGACATCAGTAACAAAAGAGAAAGGCATCTACTACATCATTTCGGAAATAGAAAGTTAATTTTTTCTAAATCAAACTTAGGAGGATTTTCTTTTTTTTCAGTAGAGAATTACACAGTCTGAAAGATTATCAAGAGAAATTATGAACAAAATCTGCATAATCGAAACTGTTGCTAAATTTGAATATATTGCTTCTAATAATGGATAAACTAAAATGAAATATGATTATACCATTTAATATATTACTAATTCTGTTTCCCTGAATTTTGTTCTTTTATTGTCATTTTTGCACTTCTACAAACACTAAAGGTTTCTCACATCCACACCCTGAATCCCCCCTCTTTCCATGAAACCTGTTCCTCTATTATCCTTTAAGTCTTATTTCTCCATAAAAGTTATCTCAAAATCTGTTCATTTATTATCCCTTTACTCACGTCTCCCCATTAAATTATTCTTGAATCCTTTCCTAGACCCTGTTCATTTATTATCCCTTTAATCAAGTCTCCCCATTAAATTATTCTTGAATCCTTTCCTAGACCCTGTTCATTTATTATCCCTTTACTCAAGTCTCCCCATTAAATTATTCTCAAACCTTTTCCCAGTCGCTGTTCATTTATTATCCCTTTACTCACGTCTCCCCATTAAATTATTCTTGAATCCTTTCCTAGACCCTGTTCATTTATTATCCCTTTACTCAGGTCTCCCCATTAAATTATTCTCAAACCTTTTCCCAGTCGCTGTTCATTTATTATCCCTTTACTCACGTCTCCCCATTAAATTATTCTTGAATCCTTTCCTAGACCCTGTTCATTTATTATCCCTTTACTCAGGTCTCCCCATTAAATTATTCTCGATCCCTTTCCCAGTCGCTGTTCATTTATTATCCCTTTAATCACGTCTCTGCATTAAATTATTCTTGAATCCTTTCATAGACCCTGTTCATTTATTATCACGTCTCCCCATTAAATTATTCTCAAACCCTTTCCCAGTTGCTGTTCATTTATTATCCCTTTAATCAAGTCTCCCCATTAAATTATTCTCAAACCTTTTCCCAGATTCCTTTTCCTTCATTATCCCTTTCCTCACATCTCTCAAGTAAAGTTTTCACAAAGTTTTCCCTGAAACCTGTCTCTTTAGTGTCCTTTTCCTTAACTTTTCCCACTAAAGTCTTCTCACTCACTTTTCATGGATTCTATTCTATAGCTGTCTTTTTACTCACTTATATACACTAAAATCCCTCACTCCCACATTCTGTTTCAGTCAATTAAGTGCTTTATGTGATACATGCTTAGGCGATCATGTCTCGAAAAACACATGACTGACTGGGCAGAATTTTATCCCGCAGTAGATTGCCATTACTTTCTGTGGTAGATTGGTTGCCAGCCAAGGATACAGAACTCAATCTATCCTGTTATTTAACCCATACCTGGAAGAGGAGGATTAATAACTTTCCTTAGGGTATTTGCGCGTAAGTGAATGCAAAGAAATTCAAGTGAAATTCGAGCTCTGCTCCCCGATTTCTTGTTCCAAGCCGATATCCACTGCACCACAACGCACATATTGTCTTTTCCTCACTTCTCCTTATTAAAGTCTTTTTACTACCTTTCTCTGAATCCAATTTATTTATTATCCTTTTCCCCACTTCTGCCAATTAAAATCTTCTTACTCCATTTTTCTCTATCCTGTTCCTTTATTGTCCTTATTCTTATATAATCTACTGAAGACTTTTCAAATCTTTTGTCTGAATTCTGTTCCGTTATTGTATTTTCCTCATTTCTCTTCCCTAAGGTATTGTCAGTAATTTTCTATGAATCCTGTTCCTTAATTGTCATCTTTAATTTTCCCCACTGAATTCTTGTTTTTGCCTGAATCTCGTTCTTTAATTGTCCTTTTCTAAAATTCTTCCAACTAATGTAATTTTCCTGAATCATGTTTCTATTAGGTTCCTTTTCCTCATATCTTGCCACGAAAGTCTTTTCATTCCATTTCTCTGAATCCTGTTCCTTCATTGTCCTTTTCTTCACATCTCGCCACTAAAGTCTCGTCACTCCCTTTCTCCGAATACTATTTCTTTCTGGTCCTTTAACTCTCTCTGTTACCCACATCCCTTTTGCTGAATCGCGTTTCCTTACTGCCCTTTTGTTCATTCCTCTTTTTAAAGACTTCCCACTTTCTTTCCCTGAATCCTGTTCGCTTATTGTCCTTTTTATTGAATTCTAAACACTAAACTTTTCTCCTTCAATTTCCCTTAATCCTGTTTATTTATTGTCTTTTCTTCATATCTCCTTACCAAAGACTGCTCAATCCCTTTCTTCTTATACAGTTCATTTATATGTATCATTTTTCTCACTAAAGTATTTTCAGTCAGTCAGTTTAGGTGCCATACGTGATACACGCTTGGGCGATCATGTCTCGAAAGAGACATGACTGACTGGGCAGAAGATTATCCCGCAGTAGGTTGCCATTGCTTTCTGCGGTAGACTGGTTGCCGACCAAGGCTATAGGACCCAATCTGTCCTGCTATTTAACCCATAACTGGAAGGAAGAGACGGATTAATACCTTTCCCAAGGGTATTTGCGCGTATGTGAATACAGTGGATTCAGCTGGAATTTGAACTCGGTTCCCCGGTTTCTCGTTCCGAGCCGATATCCACTGTACCACAACGCACCCGTAAAACATTGATGTGGCCTGTTAGGGTCAGGAAGAAAGACACGAAAAGAGGAAGGTAGGTTGAACCAGTGTATTGGAATAACAGAACATATATACAATATAAGAGTGTTATTAGTCAGCAGATAGACGTGTCCATCCGAACTGTCAAGTTACACTGCGTATCGACTGCCTCCTTTAGGAAATGTCGCAGGTTAGTATTTATGAAGAAGGAAGAGTTCATTTCAATATAGATAGGGTACCGTAACAGACATGTTCCTTTATTTTTTTTTTCGTCACTTTACGTTATTATCTTTTCACATTCTATTCCTTGAATCTTCTACCGTTATTATACTTTCCCTCACTTCTTATTACTCTCTTCTCACTCCTTTTTCCTGAATCAAATTAATTTATTATCCTTTTCTCAGTTTTTCTCTCTAAATTCCACTCACCTTCTTTCCCTACATCCTGTTCCTTTATCGTCCTTTTTCACATTTTCCTCCATTAAGTTCTCACTCTCTTTGTTTGAATCTTGTTCCTTAATTTTCACTTTCTGCATATCTTCTCACTAAATAATTCTCATTTGCTTCTTTGAATCCTGTTTCTTTGTTGTGCTTTTCCTCACTTATCCCCACCAAATTTTTCTCACTCCCTGAATTTCGTTTGTGAATTGGCTCTTTCTCGACACTTCCTAACTAAATCCATCTCACTAACTTTCTATGAACGCTGTTCCTTTATCGTTCTTTTCCTCACTGAAGCCTTCGAGTAATATTCGGAATGATTACTTCGGCGACTATTGCAATCTAAACAAACTCTCTGTGTTGTAACTTCTGCCTTGTCTGTAATTGTAACGATTGTACTGTTCTGGGAATATCCGTTTAGAACCAGATATTGAGGCAGTCGATACGCAGTGTAACTTGACAGTTCGGATGGACACGTCTATCTGCTGACTGATAACACTCTTATATTGTTACCTTTCTATGAAACCTGGCCCTTAATTGTCCTTTTCCTCACTTCTCATAACAAATGTCGTCTCCCTCCCTTTCTCTGATCCCTGTTGTTCGATTGTCTTTTCCCCTCACTTCTACTCACTGAAGCCTTTTTTGAAAATTTACTGATTTCATTTTCTATCCGTATGCAGACGGTTTGTTGCTAGTATAAGTTTTGGGTTATTCTAATATCCTTCCCAAATATGTCATAGCTACCTAGCTGTTCTAACAGTTCTTTGTAGGGAATTAAACTTTTAAATTTGCATAAAATATTAAAATTTTGCTTCTAAAATCACATTTTTAATCTTAAAACATCTAGCTTAGTAATGCTCTATGTATAAAAAAATTCTTTTCCGCTTTGAAGAAATCTGTCTTTTCTTACCACAAACAAAACAGCGGGTGACATATGAAACCAAGTAAAACATTGTTGCCAACAAAATTGTTGTACAATATGGAAATAAACTGGAAATATTCGAAAGTCTAGAGAAACAATTCGATCGGTCAAATAAGGTGACATCAAGTGATATATATATATATATATATATATATATATATATATATATAGGGTGTATCCAAAATAATTTTACAAACGTTGGTGGCAAGTTACTCACCAAACCAAGAACAAAAATTCATATAAACGTATGTCTACAAATCATTCGCTTTTGAGTTAGGCTTAAAGTAACTCTGCGGTAGATGGCCGTCTGTCTTGAACGTTTAATATGTGTAGATAACTGAGAAGTGTTCCGTTTAACAATGGAAGTATAATCATATCGAGGGCAGACACATATGATTTTGCATGCGGCCTCTCAAATAGTGCTGCACGCGAGGCTGCACTGCTGTGTCAAGTTAGCTTTCCAGACAAAAGACAGCTGAATCATTCAAATTTTGCCGCTTTTTATCGTCGCGTTGCTGAGACAGGGTCCGTGGCATCACAAACTATGGCTCGAGGAACATTGAAATCTGGTTATACGCCAGACAACGAAGAACACATTCTACAGGGTGTTGGGGACGATTCAAGTATCTGCATACACGAAGTGGTCCCTGCTTTTGTTTTGGTGTGGGAGACGCCTCCAAAACTTGTAAAAGTATTCTGATATACCTGCATATATATATATATATGCATGCAAGTTTCGTTAAAAATGACAGACAAGGTGCAGTAGCTACATTTTTGTATAATTTTGGCGTGATCTATATATATTTTTCTTTTCAATATATAAATTATATAAAAGTTATCCGAGTGTCTTATTTATCCAAACGCTTTCGGCTATAATATATAGCAATTATCAAGGATGAATTGTATTTTACTTTCAACGGAATGTATATACATTGTTTTATGTATGTACGTAAAGGAAGGAATATTAACAAAAAAGAAAAAAAGCCAACACTCAACAATATCAACTCTGAACACAGCCACAATGTGCTGACCATGTTTTGAAAATAAAATGTCCCTATAACTCTAAATACATATATAAAAATCTATATATTTATGAACTGAAAAGAAAAAATATAAGATAACATGAAAAAACTATATAAAAAGGTTAACCACAGCACCGTGTCTGTTATTTTTAACGAAACATGCATAAAAGAGGGATTTCTGCCTAACCCTCCCCATGTATGCACACACACACACACACACACACACACACACACACACACACACATATATATATATATATATATATATATATATAAATGTTTAGAGATACAAAACTTGTCCACTATTTTAAAAGCAAGGAATTTATTATTAGTATCAAAAGCCCTTTCTTCCATATTCGAACAGGAAAAATCGTTGGAAAATGAATTAAACGAAAAGAAGAGTAACGACAAAAATGAAGAGCAAAAAAAAAAAGAAAGAAAAGGAAACAATAAAATAAGGATGATTTCGTAAGGATGATTTGCCATACATCAAATTAAGTAATTTTAATTGCCAGTGTGCTGTTGGTTATGTGTGGCGTACAACCTTAAATTTGGAAACAAGGATGAATAAGCATGTGCCTTCTAAAATATTTGGTAAATAGGGAACATGTGTTGCCTTTCCTCTACAAATATGGAATCGGCTATCGCTCAACATCTAGTAGAGAATATAGCCTGTGCCAAGTCGTATGAGAAAGAGCGGTTCAAAATTATACATAGGTCTGGTTTCAAAAATCATTTAAAGATTTTGGAATCAGTCTCTATATCATTACGGTAAACTCTCTGCTGGGAGAAGGATTTTTATGTCTCTGAATTTGTTAGGGAATATTTTATTTTAACTGTCTCTCGCTAATTATTTACACGCGAATTCTCCTCCCTTCGTTATAAGTATATTTAAATGTTTTTTTTCTTCCTGTCGCCCTAAGCAAGGCATTTTACTGCCACTGTTATGCAGGGGTTACATAGGAGGAATGTTATGAAGAGTGAGAGGTTGCAGGGGTGTCAGGATAAGAGTAGGAGAGAGAAGACATTACTGATGAGAGTGGGGTGGACGAGGAGGAATGTTATGAGGCGTGAGCAGTTGCAGGGGGTGTCAGGAATAGAGTAGGAAAGGGAAGAGAGTACTGAGGAGAGTGAGGTGGATGTAGAAAAGCATGAGAGAGAGGATGTAAGTTAGTGAGACAGGAGATGACTATTGACTTTACATTTAAATTATTGGAGATTGTAACTGTCTGCAAAGCAAGTATGTGGAAGAGAATTCCACAGGCGAAAATTCGAGAAAAGAAACTGCTGGAGTAGAATTTGCTTCACAGTAAAAGGGTGGGACCCAGTAGCTAATCTTTTGACTTGAGGTAATTCGTATATAGGGGGTACCAGTGAGCTAAGTTCATCGGAGCAGAAGCCGTGAAAGTATTGGTAGAAGAGACACAGGGAAGCCACACTGCGTCGGTGTGAAAGCGACTGTATCCTAGCTGCCAAGTCGGGATCGATCACATTACAGATTCTCCGTTAGATTCGGTCGAGAACACTTAAGTGGATAGCAAGAGCACCGGACCAGATATGGCAGCAATACTCAATGCACGGGCAAAATGTAGACTTGTATATGTGCAGGATTGTTTGGGACGGGAAAAACTTTCTGGCCCTACAACCAAGTTTCTTAGCAGCAAATTTAGCTATAGATTCTATATAGTTATTCCACTTGAGGTTTTGGTGTGAGAGTTAACCCGAGGAGGCACAGTGTTTTGCTTTCCGGGAGAGAAGCCTGATGCATGTTAATGGGCGGGAGGAACGATTGTCTGTGGTAGTTATTAGATAGCAGCTTCGTTTTGGAAGCATTAAAATTTACGAGCTATTTCTTACCTCAGTCCACCACGGATTGGAGGTCCTTTTCAAACTCGGCAGCGAGGTTTGCTTTTTCAGCCTCGGTTGGTTTTTGATCGATAGGAGAGTAAACCGTAGTGTATATTTATTTTATCGTGCTTCCTCCTTTTTGCTCTTCATTTTCGTTGTTACTGTTCTTTTCGTTTAATCCATTTTCCAAAGATTTTTCTCCTGATGAGATGATGGACGAAAGGGCCTTTGAGACTGATAATAAAATCCTTGTTTTTAATATATATATATATATATATATATATATATATATATATTAGCAAGGGATTTGTTATTGAAGACTTAAGAGAAGCGCATGCGATATAACTAATGAGATCTAAGTATCTTACCCTGAAGGTTTTTATTATAACAATCAAATGTATCCTGGACAAGCTTACATAACCCTGTGCCTTTATGATCGACAAATGTGCAAGAATCCGCCATAGAAAATCCAGACATAAAGCGACCCGATAATAGTTTATATGGGAGAATAAAGAAAAACAAAATAACGTTCTGAGACAGGGTACTGTGACCAGATAAAACAAAACTCAACCGATCTGGGTATCTTGTGTTCCAATTTATGTGATGATATCCAAATCGGTTGATCGTCATGGCAAGGCGTACAAGGAAAAGCGTTTGGTATCAGCAGTTAAACATAGTGGTGGATACATTACCCTCTGGGGTTGTATGAAACCCGATGGCAATGGTGATCTGTATTTCATCGACGGAATCATGATAGCTGAAGATTCCTGCAAAATATATTAAAAGAAGACACGTTGCTTTCACTTAAACACTTGGGGAAAAAAAGCTGTGCGTCACCAGGACAATGATCCCAAAATGTCGCTCGCTAAAACAAGCTACAGTTTCTGAAGAAGATAAAACCTGAAAGTGCTCGGTTCGTCTATCATGTTGTCATTTAAATCCAATTGAGCACTTTTGGAATAAACTGAAACGAAAAATCAAAAACCGCTATTACCCAACAAGACAGATTTTAATTAATGCATATTATTGAAATGAAAAACTAAAAACTATCCAGTGACAGTGCTTATTCAGAAACGTTCATAGCGTTAAAACTACATGCAATAATAAAAACTATTGATCTTTTAAATAAATTTATTTCATTAGAGTATAATTAATTTTGATGGCAGTATATTTGTATTATTTATAACTGAATTCCAGTACCGCTGAATTTGATCATAAATAATAGCCAAAAATGAAATCTTATTTGCTTGTAGAAATAATAAAATTCACTTGGAAGAAAATTAACTCTATAAATAGTGGCAGATATGTACTCATTTATAGACGACACTCTATTGTAATGGTGTTTCGGCCGTTGTACTCTACAGTCATCTTCAGGTGTTTGATGAATGAAATAGCTCTTAAAATTTAGAACCTAACGTTTTATACAGTTGTTTAAAAGGGCACGGTTGTTTAATGGATTGTGGCTTGGATTAAGGTAAGAAGAGGGATGTGTTCGAATTACAGTCTTGCTCATTATATTAACCTACCTGCTAATACCCTTTGGGAAAGGTATGAATCCATGAATCCATATGGTTAACTATAAGAATAGACTAGGTTCTAGGTTCTATATCCTTGGATGACAACCATTCTAGGAGAACGAAAACTCTGAATTTAAAACTATATCTGACTCTTTCGAAACACAAATTACGCAGCTTAGGAAAGGACCCGATGATCCCGACTATGGTTGATTCGTTTTAAAAACTGTTTATCAATTGTCATTTTTCTGTCTCAGAATTGGTAACAAATTAGAAAAATTTAGATTTAATACATCTTGTAGTGTGGCTGACACCCCTGCATCAGTCTCAATGATGGAATGAACCATGGTCTGAAATAGTCTATTCTAGTAAAGAATAGGAGCATTCGAGGCATAATATTCGATTCTCATTCGTGTAATATTCGGACTGATTACTTCGGTGACTATTGCAATCTAAACACTTTGTGTTGTATGTTTTGTATTATCTGTTATTGTAACTATTGTACTGTTCTGTGTATCGCCGTTTAGCACCGGATATTGTACTGAATAATACCGCAGTACACTTTCTCTAAGTGTCGTACTCATCTTAGCGATACAACTACATAAATATCATATATATGTCAGGTAATTATACAAGTGCTACTGGTACAATATACAGAGTACTACTTGCCGATAATCGGCGATAATCGGCGATAAAACTGATTTTCTACCAGACTTTCTTTATATGTAGAGGAAAGTGGTTAGCTAATCAGCGGGATTAAATACAAAACAATGGTCGAATGAACTTTCTTGATGACACTGCGTTTTTGGGTAGTGGGTCTCCTACATTGGGATTAACAGCCTAAGAGAAGGTTTCCCCAAGTTAGAATGTGCCTCTGATGGAATCAACGGCCACGTATCCGTAACCAAGATGAGCTTTCAAGTTAGAGAGCATTGGTAGTGGTTTGGCTTGAAGATGAACAGAGTTCGACAGATCTACTTTGCTCAAGAGTCCAAATGCAAATTAAAAATCGGGGATATTAAGATCAATCAAGTACAAAAATTTAAATATCTGGAAAATGTTCTAATAGGAGAAAAATAGCGACACTGAGATCCGAAGACCAAGGCCAAAGATGCATTCCACAAACTAAGTAGAATTTTAAGATACGAAAAAAAAAAAACAATGTTAGAAACGAATAAAAGTGTTAAAAACTATTACGTAATATCGTTCTTCCTCGTAGTGAATACAAGATAATATCCTATCGAATAAGAGGCTTGTAGCTATAAGAATTTGCTTCTGCAAAATGATGTTCAGGATACCAAGGACCGATATATAAGCAACGACGAAGTTTTAGAGAAAATGGAAATAAAGAGGAAACTTATACTTAACATCAAGAAGAGACAGTTGAAATTTCTGAGGGACGTAATGAGGAAGTAGGGCCTGGGAAATCTGATATTCAAAGAACGGATTGAGGGAGAACAGCGTGTAACCCACTTGATAGGTCTCAGTAAATGAATAGTAGAATAGGGTTTGATAGAAATAGTAAAAAGACAAAATTTATTAAGAGCTACAAAAGGTCGAAAGATGTAGAGGGCTATGATCTCTTAAAATCGGAAGGTTACAGGCACATAAAAAAAAGAGGGCCAATACATGTTCGCTTGTAAAGGTCGACACTGACATCGGAAAAAGTGCGGATCTCTACTCCCTGTTGGACAGTGACTTTAGGTCAACCCTGAACTTAGCTTTTCTGAAGGACATTGTGTGCTAAGTCTAACATGGCAGGATAGGGGAAGAGACAAACACTACAATAGGTTTCTTTTACCTAAGTTAAAATGGTATTTATAGACTTTTAGCGAAAGTGAAAAAAGACATAGTGTTGCGGAAAAGTAAGTGAACGCCTAAGATAATATTAAAACAAATTTTCTCCCTTTATAACCCGATTTTTTCGATTATCGATTTTCGATATTTATCGGGGGTACCTCGACACAAAACCTAGCTAAGAACACTCGTAGACGCTTACAGTACAACTGTGTAAATTTTCAAGAAATTCGATTCAGCCGTTTCGGAGTCTATAGGTAACGGACACACTCACAGACACACACACAGACACACACACAGACAAAGTTCTATTTATAAATAAATTTAGATTAAAAGAAACATGCCAAAATCAAAAGAACTTCATCATGCTTTTCAACATTTGCATATTTGAAGCCTATGATGATAAAGAATAGTACAGAAAGCCGTCAAAATGATTTTGAGTGCACTCTCCACCATGTGACAAATTATTTATAAATGAAAGGCCTATTGTATGACGCCATCGGAATCAAGAAGTGGCCATCCGCGAAAAATAACCGCAAGGACAATTAGGCATTTAATTTGGCAAGACCAGGAGAATCCTGCTGTGACATCGGCGGTCCTGGCTAATATCGGAATCAATGCGTATACTTTGCCTATAAAATAGACACTGCTTACGAAAAAGCACAAACAGGCTCGTCTCAGTTATGCCAATGCGTATATTAATAGACTAGAAACGTTCTGGTAAAAGGTTTTATGGTCGAAGAAACCAAACGAGATTTTTTTTTGGAGGAGCGATACGAGGTACGACTAGCAGACTCCTAATACGGCCTTTGAAGAGAAAAGTGCGGTGCCAACTTTTATACATGGAGGCAGTAACACAGTAACATTATGATTTGGGGTTGCTTTACTTCAGCTAGAACAAGCAAAATAGTACGCATTGACGGCACAATGGACTCTGGAAGATACCAACCAATTTTGAACAAAAGTGTCTTACCCTTGTTTCGAAAGTTGGGTTTAGGTTGGGTCTGGATCTTTCAACAGGACAATGATCCATAACATCAAAGAAAGTCCAGACAAGAATAACTTCGAAAAAAGAAATTCTTACAATAGCCTAATCTAAGTCCTGATCTATACATAATTGAACAGCTGTAGTGCAAGTTAAGGAAGACATTACAAGAAAGAAACCCAGGATATATCGATCAATTGTGGCAGTTTTGCCAAGAAGAATGGTCAAATATAGACGCTCACTTCTGCCAGATACTTGTTAAAAATGATAGAAAAAAGACAACAAAAGGAGGAATCACCAACTATTAGATGCCAAGGTTCACTTAGTTTTCACATCATAATTTTTAATTTCTAATTTTCAATTATCATTTTTATTCCAATTTGATAATTATTTTTATTCGTTTAATAAAGGGTTTTCTTAAAGGATATTTAGTAAGATTATGCTTTGTTGATTAGCTGAAGAAAAGATACACTTTTGTTCATAATATCTTATGGTTTCACTTACTTTTGTGCGGCACTGTATATCCAGTAAAATGTGGTCCCTTTTTTGTGGTTGTTCCCTCCATACAACGATGTAGTTGACGCATTCTTGACTCTAACCGATAGAGCGACTGCTCACTGGGTAGCCCATACAAGGAATTAACATTGAATACCTCAACAAAGTTCGAAGTATCGTAATATAAACGAAATTTCATCAAGCTTGAATCAGTGAAACTTATGAAAAACAAAGGCAGATTAACGAATCAAAATAGCATAGTCCGAATTCATGAAATTATGGAAATACTTTTTCTAATTTGAGATAATATATAAATGATTTGTGCAAATTCGAGGAAACCTATCTAGAATAACGTATACTTAAGTATGTGTTTATTTGAGAAAAAAATGTCTGACACCGATTTACGAATCATTTCTAATGGAAAATAATATTTATCATTCTGTATAATGGAAAGTAAATTAAAAACGAAGTTAATCCTCTAGCTGTTTTAGGTGACAATTAATAACAATCTTTTTTCTGAGATAGACTGCGGTATTGTAAACAAAACTATATAATCTCCGACAACAATAACAACAACAACAATAACACACACACACACACACACACACACACACACACACACACACACACACGATATATATATATATATATATATATATATATATATATATATATATATACACTACCGGCCATAATTATTAGGCACCCCCGTTTATTTTTTAAAGAAAATATGTATTTCATACTATATTTAGTATTTTTTGTCAAATGAAAATAGAATGGTTATTTTGTTATTATTACTTTGCAAAATTTTACAAGGCAAGGATTCAAAGATGAACTCGTTCGAATCAGCCTAAATTTTCTTCATTCTTTCATTGATGAAACTGCAATATAGGTAATTATTAGATATTTATAAATTCATTTGATGCACATGTTATAGTGCAGTATTAACAAAAGAACTATTCTTTTCTTATTTACAATTATTCACTTGGCAATAAATATTAAAAATAGTATGAAATACATCATTTTTTAAAAATAATTAATGTGGAGAAATTTGTCACAGCTGAGCAGTGTTATTTCAGTCATGCTGACTTCGATTTTTCGTGAAGGCGTTATTGTTGTACTTCACTCTTCAGGGTATTTTTTGTTTTTGCTGAAGCCGTTTCTATTCTTTTCGTATTGATATGAAGTTTAGTGTAATTTTATATCTTTGTGTGTGCATTTAGTTTTTTAGGCATTGATTAAGTGTTTGTATTCGTGTGTGTATACGTTTAGTTTGTTTTTGTATTATCTGTGGGCTTGGTGTGTGATTTTGTTCCGTTTGGTGATTGTTGTATTATCTGATTGTTTCTTTTTTCTTGCTTTCTTTTTTTCTCTTCTGTATCTTGTTTTTTGGTTGCGATTTAGTATTTAGGTAGCAAATTAAACGTTTGTTCGAATGCCTACATTTCCATATCATTTCGTTTTACTTGTTTAATAATTTACTTTGGTTTTTTAAAGAAATTATTGCCAATTTTTCCTCTAAACATAGTTTGCCGTTTCTGTTTTTGCTATTGTGTGTGAGGGTGCTCTTTTTATGATTTCCCATTTCATTTTGGTATGTATGTATGTTTTTTAGGAGTTAAAGAATATAAAATTTGTCCATAATTTGTACTGTCTCGAGCGCTTTCAGCTACTTCTATAGCAGTTATCAAGAGTATTTTTTTTCCTTGTTGTAGTTATTTTCCCAAGTGTCGAGATTTATATAATAGTCACTTATATTTTGGTGAAAAAACTATACTTGACAAAAATCTCTAAAAGGGACATAATGAAAAAAATGGCAGGACCCCAAATGTATGCGTCAATATAGATAATTATATATATTTAGAATTTGCGCTTGAAGACCGGTGCTGTATAACAACTAGGACAATGACGACCACGACGAAAATTAACTTTGCAACTCAAATTTCACGAAGTTGTAATCTGCAACCAAAACTCGATATTTGTTGTATACACTGGAAAGCAATTCGACAGAGATTAAATGGAAACCAATATTCACGAAAATTACAATCTGTGAAGAAAAAATTATTATCTGCTTCCAAGCAAAAATGACGACGTTTTCTTCTCTATTTAGAAGAAGCATAAACTGGACCCAAAGTTAGTTGCTTTGACACACTGATAAAATCAACGACCTTCTTCATTTTAAAAGGATGGAGTGCAAGACTTCATATATAAATAAAAATATTTATTATTTTTATTCGTATTTCTCTTTTGTGACTAGATTCTATTGTGGAGTGGGTGGTTGGGTTGAGGCTGGTAGGATTACGCACACGCCCAAACAAGGGAAGCAGGCGCTGCGCCCGGCTTCTGCGTTCTTAACTGGACTGCTGTCTGCAAACTGCTAAACTCAACTCTTCTCTGTGACAGCTGGCGTCACTTAAATAGTTGTCTCCATTTTAAAACCTGGAACGCCGCAATTCTAGTGCATACTGCTCCACCTCGGGAGATGACCTTTTTCTGGATCTCCATCGTCAAACAAATTCGGATCAGCTGCATTTCGTACTCATTGACATCTCTCTGCGGACCCCAGTGTAAAATACACTTCTTGCTAAAATTCCACACCTACCAAAATAACACTTTGGCAAAATTCTGTCATTTTAACTGGCAATCATCAATGACGTTTAGATTATTCCACACCGACCATTTATTATACAACACTGGTAGCCAAGAAGACTATTATCCTAATTTTATTTTACTTCTATTTGTAGATTTTAAATCCTCTACAATAGTCTAACACTATTATTATTATTTTAAACCAAATTCTTTCCAGATTTGTTAAATTTGTAGCAGAGATATATGATACATTGTCTTTATTCTTTCCTCCTGTTTCCTTTTGTTTTTTTTAAGTATACGTAACTTTTCCTTTCCTTCCCCATCTAAAGCCCTGTTTTATTTCTCGGTTAAGTTTTCCGCGTCGACTCCATTTGTCCTTTTTTCTTTTCCCCCACTACTTATTTTACTTTTCCCCCCACCAATTCTTATTCCTGTGACACATATAATTTTTGATTATTGATTCTTTACTACAGACGTAATCTAAAAGTCTTCTTCTAATATAGAGTCATGAATCTGTCTCTACCCATTTTTTTTTTTTTATATCTGGACAACAAATTTTAGATAAATGTTTTTTTCCTTAATTCCCGCTACCTTTTCTGCCTCCTGTGTATGGATATGTTTTTGGACTCCTTCCGGCATATGAATTTTTGTACCATATTTGAATTAATAAATGTTTGTTTCTGATTGTTGCTGATGAAGCTGAAATAGCTATTCAACGGAATGTAAATTTCAGAATTTATTGATATAATATACATATTTGACTCTGCAAATAGATAATACTATTTACATCGAGCCCTCCACCTGGATAATATTTAATATTGATAAAATTAATATTAATAGGATCTGGTTTTTCGGATGTTATCTATATACACTTCCTTTTTTGGATTTAATATATATATGTGATTGAGCACTCTTGAAGAATGGTAGACTTTGAAAAACAGTAGCTACTCTGGCATGTATGCTTTGCTCATTCAGTAATGGATTGATCACTCTGGCTATTGGGCGGGTATAATGACAATATACACACAAAACATCTGCCTTCTTCTACCGAACGCCCATAGCCCAGAGGTAAGGTAGAATCGCCGACTGACGCCAATTGGGTCGGGTTTCAATCCTGGGTTAAAAGCAGTCTTAGTCTAACCGTACTGATGAGCTGTGGAAAATATCCATTTTGTACACGTCATTTTAAGTTTAAACAAAGAATGAGGAAAATTTATATATATATATATATATATATATATATATATATATGTGTGTGTGTGTGTGTGTGTGTGTGTGTGTGTGTGTGTGTGTGTGTGAGTGTGTGTGTATGTGTGTGTGTGAGTGTATGCGTGTGTATAATCAGGCCGGTACAAATAAAC
Source organism: Ascarosepion bandense (assembly GCA_037127315.1). NCBI lineage: Eukaryota > Metazoa > Mollusca > Cephalopoda > Sepiida > Sepiidae > Ascarosepion > Ascarosepion bandense. The sequence goes on from JBBBDQ010000202.1 coordinate 2,537,041, forward strand.
CTATATACATATACTGATTGATTAAAAAAAAAGAATATCTACTCAATTACGAGTATCGATAAAGAATAATATTTAAACAAAAGTAAGTAAAGATATGGTTGTTAAAACCATTTTGTTAATCTTCGGTACTTTCCGTAAATTTGTATGTTTACATTTGCTGACATTACGATACACTCACAGAGCAGAGATGGTTATTTACGGAGAATTGAAAAATGTGCTACTGGGTTGATTTAACTTTGATTAAACAGTGGAATCATTCGTGGTCGAGCGGTCCATGACACATCAGATCAATTTGTGGCTTCCCATATATATATATATATATATATATATATATATATATCTATATATATATATATATATAACGTGCTCTCTTCCGGAAACTGAGAGTAAGCCCCGCTCAGCATAGTTGCAGTATAAACCAGAGGTAGATTTTCTAGGTGTTGAACAAATACAATTGTGCCTGGGCAAGCTTTTGTAATGGAGATTAGCTAGCCGCCCTGGTAGATGGTTATTCCCGAATATAATGTCCAGCTATTATATATATATATATATATATATATATAATCATATGTGAATCGTATATGCTATGAATATATAAGTATCGCAAATTATTTATGTATTAATTTCTGTTTCTCATTATTTGGGAATCTGTGCGACTAGCGTGATTCTGTTTCGTGCACTTGTTTATCTATGTCTATACTGATCTACTCATTTGCATATAACTTACATATATGTGTTTGAAGGTTCTGTGTATAGTTACATTTGTAAATATCTATCTATCTATCTATCTATCTATCTATCTATCTATCACGTTAGATTTGCTTGTTGCACATACATAACTGAATCTAGATTTATAAAGTTCTATGTATTGTTATATGAACATCTCTCTCTCTCTCTGAATATATATATATATATATATATATATATATATATATATATATATATATAAATTGGTTGTTACAATGGCTTGTAAAACATTATATCACTACCCAAAAATTTTCATGTTTCAAATCAACGCTATTCTCTTTCAAGTAATAAAAATCTAAAATGGGTTTTCATCTACGTATTCTTTCACTTACTCATAATATGTATATATATATTAGTTTATGCATAGTTTATGCGTAGATACTGTGTATAAATGTGTAACTTGTTCTTGTGTCGTTGCAACAAATTTATTCATCTCGCTATTTGCCCGTCTATCGAAAATTGGGAATCTATGCACCTAGCATAGGTCTACTTTGCGCACGTATCTATCTATCTATCTATCTATCTATCTATCTATCTATCTATCTATCTATCTATCTACTCATTTGCATGACACTTACGTATATCTGTTTGAAGATTCTGTGTACATTTACTTGGTTTAATTTGTAAATAACTGTCTGGCCTCATCATTATATTTCCATTAAATATAACGAAGAGTATAAAGGTTTTGAAAACAATCGATCTCATGCAGTGACTTTTGTATATTCATGCTTCATCGATCTGAAACAACCAAAAGGATATCAAAGCGGCATTCAAAATGCGTGTAGATGAGGATTGAGAACCAAACATGGCTTAAAGAGAAAATTTCAGATTGCAAAACAATTATGTTGGTCCTATTTTAAAATTATGCCTACAGAGACAACATACAAATGAAGGGCAGACTTGAGGCAACAGAGATGTGGACGGATGCTGAGAATACCTTGTGAGCAACGATGAAGATTTAAGAAAACAGAAACAAGAAAGAAACTTATACTTACAATCAGAACGAGATAGTGTTTTTTTTTAATCATCTCTTTTCAAGCAAGTCGTTAGATCCACTAAGAACTAAAGGTTACTAGGAGTAAAAAAGCAAAACAAAAACAAAAACAAAAGACAAACGAACAAAAAGAATTAACATTAAAAGAACGGGTTTCAAGGGACACAAGGTGACAATTGATGTTAAATTTAAATTTCTAAATCTTGTAGGTGACAGGGAAACAATCCAGAATAGAATTCTCCAAGCTAGACGTGCGGGAGAAGAAATTATTAGTATAGAACTTATGTTTATAAACTAACAATTTAAACAGTAAAAAATCCAGTAATACGCTTAAATTCATGAGGACATGAAAAAAATCATTGCCGTGAAAATATTTATATATAAAATTACGTGACTTCTGTTAGTTCGGCCGTTCGTTAATTATGCCCTCGAAAATAGCCATATATTGACTGATCAAAACCAATTATAGGGAGAAGCACAAACAGATAAGGTGTACAAAATACAATTGGTTTTACTAGGGTGCATAGAGTAGTAAAATAAATTTTCATGAATTATTTTGGAAAAATTAAAAGTTTTACTATTTAACTTACAAAACGCACCCACTATTTAAAAAAATAAAACTTAATAATTAAAACATCAAATCTTCTTCTTCTTTTTTTATGTGCCATGCTTTTTCAGGATGTGAGCGATCATAGCCCTCCATGACTCCCTATCCCCTGTGGCTCTTAGAACCATTTCTCCTGTTATCTCACCGAAACCCCGCTCTGTCATCCACCTGCTCAGGCCTATCAAGTACATTTCCCGCTGCTTTCCCCTGTCTCTCTTTCCACCCTATATGACACGTGAATATCAGATTCTCTAAGCCCTCTTTTCTCATTACATGTCCGAGGGACGTCAGCTGTTTTGTCCTGATGCCCAGTATTAATTTCCTTTTCGTTTCCATCCTTTTCAAAACCCCATCACTGCTCACATGCTCATCCTTGATATCCGCAACATCCTTCTGTAGAATCACATTTCAGTTGCTTCAAGCTTTTCATCATCTTTGATGATAATGTCCAGCATTCACTGCCATACTGAAGAACTGACATCACATAGCGATCCAGTACTCTCTTCTTTGTTTCTAGAGAAATTTTCCTGTCTCTTAATACTCTACTCAGCTTTTGGAATGCGTTATTCGCCAGGTCAATTCGATTTCGGACCTCAGTCTCGCACTTTGTAGCTTCTGTTAGAACACTTCCCAAGCATTTAAAGTTTTGTACCTGACTGATTTTAGTATCGTCCAAATGTAATTGGCATTTTGGTCTCCTATTGTTGCTGATTAACATGCATTCGGTTTTCTTGTGTTTTTTTTTTGTAATCCTTTCTTTCGAATTTCTTCAGCTACCTTCTTTAGGAGGTTTTGTAGTTTCTTTTCCGTATCTGCTATCAGCACTGTATCATCTGCGTATCGTATGTTCAGACTATGGACGCTGATGAAGAATTCTGTCATAACTTTTAGAGTCCTCATAATAGTCTCGCTGTAGAAGTTGAATTGATCCAGTGAAAAGACACATCCTTGATTTACACCCTTTTCTGTTTTAGTCAGTCAGTTAAGTGCCATGCGCGATACACGCTTTGGGCGATCATGTCTCGAAAGAGACATGACTGACCGGGCAGAAGATTATCCCGCAGTAGGTTGCCATTGCTTTCTGCGGTAGACTGGTTGCCGACCAAGGCTATAGAACCCAATCCGTCCTGTTATTTAACCCATAAGTGGAAGGAAGAGACGGATTAATACCTTTCCCAAGGGTATTTGCGCGTAAGTGAATGCAAGGAATTCAACTGGAATTCGAACTCGATTCCCCGTTTTCTCGTTCCGAGCCGATATCCACTGCGCCACAACGCACATCCTCTGTTTTAGTACATCTTCTAAATTCGTTTTCTGTCCATACGCAGGCAGTTTGCTGCCAGTAGAGATTCTTGATTACTCTAATGTCTTTCCCAAATATGTCGAGGTTACTGTGCATTTCTATCAATTCTTTGTGGCGTACTTTGTCGAATGCTTTTTCATTAGTCTATAAAACATAGGTATGCATCTTTTTTCATTTCTATTGCTTTTCAGATAACATTCTACGCATTAATATTGCGTTTCTTGTTCCAGTGTCTTTGACAAAAACCGTACTGTTCTTGTCCTATCTCTAGCTTGACTCTACTTCGCGCTCTATTCATCAGGATTCGGATGATCAGTTTTGTTACGTGGCTCATTAAACTGATTGTTCAGTGGAATTCGCATTCGTTTGCACCTGGCTTCTTAGGCAGCTCTATGAAAATTGTTCTGCTTAGGTCGTCTGGTATTACACCACTGTTGTAGATTTCATTAATTATTTATATAATTTTATTTATGCCGAAATCATCTAAGGCTGTCAGCGTCTCTATTACAATGCCGTAGGACCCATCTGTTTTGTTTCTGTTCAGTTTAGCCATTGCAGCTTCCACTTCGGATTTTACTATTTTCGGTCCGTCAGCATCTTTGTTTATTGTCTGTTGCTTCATCATTTCGTGGAAGAGATCTCTTATATATTCTTCCCATCGCTGGTGTATTTCCTCTTTTTTTTTAATATGAACTTTCTATCCTTGGATTTTATTCTTTCTTATTAAGAACTATCATCTTTGTCCTGTTGGTTCCTTTATTTTATTGCATGTCTCCTTCATTAGTCTTGCTCAATCTCTCTACTTCTGCACATTTGCTGTTGAGCCATTCCTCTTTAGCTTGTCTGCACTTGGTCCTTATTTTCTTGTGTAGTTTATTGTATTCCGTTCCATGTCTTGGCATAGTTTTCTATCTCTTTTGCATTACGTCAAACATTTCTTCAGTCATACACCCGTTTTTTCTTCTGCGTTTGATTTTCTTTGGGACAATGTTGTTTGTTGATGTCACTATCGCTTTCTGTAGTGTGTCCTATTTCGAGTTTCCATTTCCCATTTTTTCTTCGTATTTGTTTCTCAAGCTGTCAGGGTATTTTTGTTTTGCAGGATGAGATCATTCACGAGTGTTTTGCATTGCGGTTTGGGTGCTGCAATGAGCTTCTTCAGTCTCCGAAGTTTCACCCTTAGTTTGCAGATGACTCGGAGGTGGTCGTTTCCACAGCCGGCACATGGATAGATTTTGCGTTCCTGAATCTCCTGTTTATGGTTATGTAATCGATTTGATCTTTCGTGTCACCTCCTGGGCTTTTCCATGTCCAAAGGAGTCTGGGTGGTCTTGAAATCAGGTGTTGATTATTACGTGGCCATTTGCTGTTCACTATTTGACCCATTTTTCCTCGAATGTTGCGAATTCCTAATCCAAAGTTGTCAGTTGCCCCAACTTCTCTCTCCGTGCGTACCTTAGCATTCAAGTCTTTAATGATGATTCTAATTTCTTGGGTTTTACACTGAGCTTTGGTATTGTCATGTGTGGAGTAGAAAGTCTCTATTTATTCCTCAGTGCTTTCCGTTGTTGGTGAATAGGCTCGTATAATTGCTATGTTGAAGGTTCTTATTTTCAGAACTCTTTTGGATAACTGGCTGTATCCAAGAACCAATTTCTTCATTTCTTCGTCCAGTATTATTCTTTTTTCCTTATTTTTCCCTCCTGCGTATATTATCCTATGGTTGTCGCTACTGAAGTTTTCATTGTTAGGCAATCTACTTTCGTCTATTCGCAGAATATTGATGTCCAATCTGCTCATCTCCTGCGTGACATTCTCGAGTTGGCCACAGTTAAGAAAACATACGATATTGCTTTTTGCATATCTTTTCTTTTAGAATTGATATATACAAGAATCCAGTTTCCAGTTCGCCATGCGTTTGTGAAAACTATTAACAACTTACATGTCCAGACACTTCAAAAAGTTGGATTTTGTCTGCAGAAAGAAATACTTACGCATGGTTAGTTGAATGATGCATGCTCAAGCGTAAGAAATCCTAAGAATTTATTCTTTGCTGTTAAAATGATGTCTTAAATTAAAAAATTATTAAACCGCGAATTAGGCTTTTTGTCAAAATATTTTTCGAAACAAATCAACTAATTCAAGTTTCACCGATTGGTTTGTAAATTTAACAAAATGTTGAGCCTGTAAATTTCAGCAAAACGTTAGCAATAACTTCAAAAATACTAAATACGATGAGGATTTCAACCCACCTTAGCGAGTCGCAAAAAATTTATTTAATAGAAAAGGCAAAGCTACGTAACGGTAGTGGGAAAAAGACTCATACCGTAATATTAGGTAACGTTGCCTTGTGTAACATGTCACTCTGTCAAGTAACATTCAGGAATTTTACCTGCAATGTTTTCCAATGCTACAATAACATGTTCCTAAAATAACGCGATTGTCATAAATAATACGTATATTTTTCATGAATGACACACGTTGTATATTATCTGTGCAGTATTTTCACATGAGACTCTTATTGGCTGATTGGGCCGAGCTTTTTGAATTGAGATTTTTCTAGGCATGCAGAAGATTGGCAGATCTATCTATCAGTTATTCTTTTCGTATCTATCTATCTCAGTCTGTTCTTTGCTATCTATCTATCTATCTATCTATCTATCTATCTATCTATCTGTCTATCTATCTATCTATCTATCTATCTATCTATTTTTAATGTATTTATTTAATTATAATTGTTAATGGATACACATATTTGAATAGATGCTCTGTATTTATTATTAAACATTATATTTATTTATTTGCATCTCAGTTAAGTGCCGTACGTGATAATCGCTTCGGCGATCATATCTCGAAAGTGACATGACTGACTGGGCAAATGATTATCCTGCAGTAGGTTGAGATTACTTGCTGCGGTAGATTGGTTGTCAGCCAAGGTTATAGAACCTAATCTGTTCTGTTATTTAACTCATAAATGGGGAGAAGAAACGGATTAATACTTTTCCGTATATGACTGCAAGGATTCCAACTGGAATTCGAACTCGGCTCCCCGATTTCTCGTTCCGAGCCGATATCCACTACACTACAACGCACAGCTGCCTGAATATTAGAGAAATCTTGTCCGAAAAATATTCGTCCTCTATAGCATTGGTGTGAGTTCGCACGAGATACTAGATTGGCAACTAGGTCCCACCCTTTTACAGTGAAACCGATGAAATGTAACCGCAATTTTTACTCCAACAGCTACTTTTCTCGCACTTCCCGCCTGTGGAATTCCTTTCCGCATGCTTGCTTCCCCGACGGCTATAACCTCCAGGAGTTTAAATGAAAGGTCAATAGAACACACTAACCCTCCCATTCTCCCAAACTCTCCTCCTATGTACATCCTAATTCGTCTATCCCCCTGTGTAACCCCCTGCGCTATAGTGGCAGTTGAATGCCTTGCTTGGGGTGACATGATTAAAAAAAAACAAAAAAAAAAGACAGTTCATATCTATCCATCTGTGATTCTGTTCGTATCTATCTATCTATCTATCTATCTATCTATCTATCTATCTATCTATCTCCGAATACCTACCTGAATACAGTCATATCTACCTGAATACGGGCATATCATGTTGAAATATCGGTTCTTATATGATCACCAAAGTTACACAACGTCGAATCTGGGCAGTATCCAAATGAGTAACCGCTTGGAAAAACTAGGTGCCGTTAACTTAGATATGCAGGTGGTGTTACGGATGACGACCCAGAATTTCATATGTGAGTCGGGTTCGTTATATTTTCTTATATGGATTACCATTAATAAAAATATGCACGCAGAAGAAGAAGATTTAATTTTTTAATCATTAACACCTCGCTGTCTATATATATATATATATATATATATATATATATATAGAGAGAGAGAGAGAGAGAGCGCTATGGGTGCTGCACCACATGTTTATTAGTATATTTGTGTTCAATTCAGAGCAATCTTTATAAGTGAATGTAGTGCTCAATATCAGGGATAGAGCATATGGAAATATAAGAATCAAGACTCAGCGACGACAGTTTGTTTCATGCTAAATGCAAGCAGTATCATTGGACGACTTACAAGAAACGCTAAATTTCTCGAAACGGAAGATTTCAATGTCGGTTTAATAATGAATTAACCTAAACTACAATTAATATTCAGTTGCAAAAACTCACAGAATTAAATGATGAAGAATTGGAAGAAGTTCAGGAATACATATATTTAGAATAGGGGATAATATTTATGAAATGCCATGAAAATTACCCGAAATAATGTTTAAAGTTAAAAAGTAATGTATGAAATAAAAAAAAAATGAAAAGATGAAGAATTGATCAATTTCGTAATCCTAAGAAGGGATATCACTGGCTTTATTCCGGTTAGTCTTCAGAACATGTCAAACAAAGGCGGTTTGAACAGAAGAACATGTGTGTTTCGTGGAATCTCGAAGTGGTGTTGGACTCTGAGCTTGTCTTAGATGGCCATGCTGTGAATGCTGATTTTTACGCTCAACAATTGCAGCGATTATTTGATGCTTTGAAACCCCGCCACCCTGCATGGCAATACCCCGAAAACACTATCAATAAAATCAAGCAAAACTTAAAAACTTTCAGCGCCTGAAGGTAACAGTTCAATCTGCCTACAGTCAAGATCTTGCACCATCAGATTAACACCTTTTCCGAGTCATTGTAGAAGTCCAACAATGTGGATGAGGTTGCAAACGTGTGCAGACAGTATTTTGCATTTAAACCAGCTAAAGAGTAGAATTGAGTTTCTGGCCCAACGATGTCAAGTGACAGTAAGATAGATATAAGAAGGTTTATTTTGATGAATGCATGCTTTTCATTATTTACACTATTTGCATTCGGACTATTATCATAGTCTTTGTTCGCCTGTAGTGAGTAAAAAGCGTTGGCTTGTGAATTTGGTGACATAGTGGTTGTGGGTTCAATACATGGTTCGGGTAGTGTACTCTTGTACTTAATGGAAACAAGTGAGCAATAACTGTACAGTGCTAAATAAAATAAGAACTTGATATCTATAGACGTGAGCAGTAAATCGCGAAGGGTCTACCCCGTTGAATAAATAAGGGGTTTATTTTGGAATTCTTAGTAGGTTACCCAAATCTATATATATCCGAGGAGGGTTGGAGTGCGCAACTGCCGACAACAGTCCGAATATAGTGGAAATAATGATAGCTCTCCATCCCAGGAATTTTGATAAAAAACGCTTTTCGTATGTAATTTGTTTGAACTCTTAATTAAAACTTGAAATATGACAAAAAAACAAAAAACAAAAAAAAACAAAATCAAAAATCAGCAACAACAAAAACACCCCGAAAAACATTTACGTCAACCTAGTATACAATAAATTTTTGAGTTACGCTTTGGATTTAAGTCTCTGAGCACAGTTTAGGGATTCTTAATGTTGCAGATAACTTTGTTTAATTCCTGGAGGTATTAATAACTTTAGAATTGTGTCTCAGTAGGTACTTTTTTCTTGGACTTTTTTTATTTTCTTTTTTCTTTTTTCTGTTCGTATTTTTTCTTTTGGCAAGCTTCACATTAGTAGAGTAGATTTTCTGACATTTTGCATACAATTCAATTCATATATATTATAAATTATGTTTTAGAACATGTACATAATTTTTTCTATATATGTCCTCTTCTCTACAATCATATGTTTGTTTCAATGTTGTGTTACCAACATTTCATCAGGAAGAAAGAGCAAGAGTTGGAATCATCCTCTGTTTATATTTGGTTCGTTTTTGTTGTGGGGTTGGTTGGGGTTATTGATAATGAAGGGAATGTGTCTTTCGTTTTGACCGTTAGACTTTTGAAGAGCTTGGTGTGTAAGTGCGAAATTGTTGATTAATGGCCTTATCTGTTGGAATGTACGTTTTTATCGGTTGGGTATATCCTGATGAAGTGTTGGTAACACAACATTGAAACAAACATGATTGTAGAGAAGAGGACATATATAGAAAAAATTATGTACATGTTCTAAAACATAATTTATCATAAATATTCACAGCATATATATAATTTATAATAAATATTCATACCATATATCGAGCACTGTTTTAAATTAATGTTTTGGACGTGAAAAGTTTTCTTTCCTCGTTCTGTACACACTCGGATATATATATATATATATATATATATATATATTATTCATTTTAAGCGAGTTATTGCGCTACCCACGTTTCTACCATGAGTGGTGTCTTCGGACGATTTTAATAACTGATTTTACCGTTTTTCTTTTTAAGAACGCTTTTGTAACGTTGTTTTATTTGAACGTTCACGTAGCAGGAAATTTTTCATCCATGGCTGTATGAACCTAAGGGGTATTTCTTAGTGTGGATGCATTTCGTCATAATTTCCGTTCTTTCATTTAACAGTTTATCTTTATGCGGCAATATCATAATTTCTAATTTTTCTTCTTAGCATAGTCTACATATTTTTCCACCTTTGTAAGGCTTGGCTGTTTTTACAATGCTCTACGTTGTGAGTAGGTCTTTTCTATATTTTGATTTCAATTTCCACTCGTGGCTAACAAATTTTGCATTGTTTTTTTAATTTTTCTATTTTAAATGTAGACCTGTGATTAAACCCCTGGTCTTAAAGGTGTCTTTGGTTGAGCTTAAATGTATTTTGCATTGGCCATCTGGGTCATGTATATCTGCCTTGTAAATTATTTTTTTTGTGTTGCAGAAACCTTGAAGTAGACATTTATTTTTGTCCCTGCAGTTGTATTCTTTGTTAGTGGTTTTGTTTTGTCTTAATTATTAATGCAACTTTAGCTTAGTTTGATTGTGTTTCTGTTGAAAATTTTGTTTAGTTCTGATTCTTTTGGAAAGTGTCTATCTATTAGTTTAAAAAAATATTTGTTCTATTTTGGTCTTTACTTCTAAATTAAATGGTGAGTTGAACCAGATAATGTTTCGTTTTCTATTGACTGTGCTTGATTTGTTTGTTTGGTTGAAAATTATATTGTAAAATGTTTTTATGGACAGAATTTCTTAGTGCATCCTCATAGATATTTTTCTCTGTATTAAATATTGATTTGTTTGACGAATTATTAGATAGTCTGTGTTCTATTCTTTTGTAAATGTGTTTAATTAGACTCTTTGGATGAATGGAATTGTATTTATACATGATAACTTAGTGTTTGTTTTATTTTTTTTTGTTTTTATGGCGAGACATTTCCAGTTTGTAAATTAAGTTCTACATCTAAATATTGTACCACTTTATTATTTGTGTCGACTATAATATCAAAATTTAGTTCTTTGAATTATTTGAAAAGCTCTTTCCTTAATTTATCATTGGCTCTTTTGTTGTCTGGCGCTATTGTTAATCCGTTATCTCTCTATAATCCGTGGTTGTCAATATGGATTATTTTGTTGATTTTGTTTAAAATGTATATTCCTATCAATTCTGAGATTTCTGCTCCAACATACGATCCTTGTGGTACATTGAATGCTCCGTTGTTGGATTTCTTGATCCGTGCTATACCTTTGTGGAAGAATATAGATTTTTGCCAATGTAATAGTCTGATGGTATTTTTATGAACATTTTAGCAAAATTAAATGCTTCAGGTAAACTCAGATATTGATGGGTAAAAGTTTCTTGCGTCATATTTGATGAATGTGTATTTACTTTTGCATTTAATTTTTTCGAACCAGGAAATACAATAACTAGTGTTTTTCCATTGGTTTGCTTGAGTAGCTGTTCTTAACAAGTCACGAATATTTTTAATATTTGATGGCTAATTTTGCCTACTTCTGTCTTTGTCGGATTAATGAGTCTGTAGGATGGATTGTTGGTAAAGTCATCCTTGTGGTCTTTTGCTGTAAGGAAAGCTTGTTTGACAGTTAATATTTGTATTTTATCGCTTAAATTTAATTTGTCTGTGATGGTTTTAGCCTCCGTGTTGATATTTTCAATGTATGAATCTGGCGATTTTTTATAAGATTTATTTAGTTCTTCGATGATCTTTTTTTCATAAATTTTTGGGTTTATTTGGTATATATTGCTGGATTTATCTCCTTTAATGAGGATGTTTTGCAGTTTTGTTTATTTTCTTTACTTAGGTATTTAGTAATTTTTGGATTTTGCTTTTGATTTCTTTAAATTTTTTATTGTCTAAAAATAGAAATCATATCATTTTCAAAAGTAAACATTTACTTGATTAAAGGGGGATAATTTGTTGTTTTAAAATTGAAATTACTCACATTTTTATCTTTTCTTGATTCTGTGTTTTTATTAAAAAATAAAAAGGCTTTCCACCTCATCCTCTTTAGGAATTGTTCAATTCTTTCCTGCTAGGTACCGCTATGTTTTTAGTGAGTGTAATATTTTTAATTCCTGCATAGTTGTTTTTTGCCTAGAGTTCAGTAAGTGTATCTTTTTGTTTAAATGCACTGTTTTGTTTTTGCTTTTGTCTAAATATGTTGCGTTAATTGTTGAAATACTGACTCAGTGTAACCATACTAAAAAATACCTATTAGGTCCATACAACCATGCGTGAAAACGTTATAATTTCTTGTAATTTTAAAAACTGTGCGTTCAAAAATCCCCTTAAGCGTTAAAAAAAAATCACTGTTACGTGAGCGTTCTTAAAAAAAAAGGTAAACGTTAAAATCAGTTATTGCGTAATTATTAGGTCGCGTAATAACTTGTTTACAAATGAAGAATATATATATATATATATATATATATATATATATACAAGTATGGGTGGAATAATATTTCTTGTCCAAAGAAACACTATTTTTAAAAAAGTGCTCAATAAAAAGTAGAGCTAGAAATGTCGAAACAAAATAGCTACTTTTGTAGTGATATTGTACCATATCCATGCTATAATGTTTGAATATATATATATATATATATATATATATATAAGAAAAATTAAGACAGACGAGTTATTTCATGGTAATTCGGAAGTATAGGCCTATTTCAGGCGAGCCATCTTCAGCTTCCGTCTTTATTCAACAAAGTATTCTAATCCTTTGTTGAATAAAGACGGAAGCTGAAGATGGCTCGCCTGAAATAGGCCTATACTTCCGAATTACCATGAAATAACGCGTCTGTCTTAATTTTTCTTGTATTTGCTCTATATGTATTTATATGCATATATGTTTAGAGCTCTCGTAGAGTGTTATCCTACCATTATATGTAAAGGATACCCCTTTGGATTCTTCTATGTCCACAGGGCATCTTAATATATATATATATATATATATATATAAATATATATATACACACACACACACACACACACAGACACACACACACACACACACATATATATTTATATATATATATATATATATATATATATATATATATATATATATATCAAACATCCATTTGTTACGAATCACTCTTCACGCCTATGTAATAAGAGTTAAAATAACTACTACACAATATTATATATTACAGAAATCATTATTACTTTTGCAATTATTTGTTATTGTATTAATTATGACTATTACATTATTATTGCACTATTATATAATTAGGTAATAATTATTGTAATTATTTTTATCAAGGCCTGGAAGAGCGGATCTCTCAACTGATTTCCCATTAGTATTCTGAACTTTAAATAATTTTTTTAATAGTTTTTCGTACATCAAAATGCCAATACATACTTAGGTTTCTACCATGTGGTGTCTTCAGGCGATAGCGCGTTTTACCGTTTTTTTTTAACGCTCACGTAACGGGGAATTTTTGAACGCGCAATTTTTAAAATTACAAGAAATTATAACGTTTACATCCATGGTTGTATGACTTTAATAGGTATTATATGGTACGATTACACTTAGTCATAATTTCTTTTCTTTCATTCAATAATTCATTTTTGTTTGGGAATAGCATAATCGCTAATTTTTCTTCCTGGCACAGTCTACATATTTTGTCACCGTTGTAGGGCTTGGCTGTTTTCACTATAATCCACGTTATGTCTGGATCATGTTTTAAATATTTTCCATATTTTAATTGAAATTAAAATATGGAAAAGACCCACATGGTAGAAACCTAGGTTGAGTAATGACTCGTTTACAAATGAAGAGTATTTAAACGTTCTACAATATAATTGTATTGAACACCTTTTAATACAACTGCGTGCTGGTCTAATTTTATTATGACCAAAAACTAAATAATTAGACAATATATACAATAAATATATATATATATATATAATTCAGTCTTTTAAAAAGTTGGATGGCTATTTCGACGGCTAAATTTAACACTTGTTTCATCAGCAGGAATAAAATATTTTATTAGTTTTTGTGTGTAAAAAACAAAATAAGTGTAGGAAAAAAAAAAGTAAAAATGGATAAACAACTATAAAATTAAAATTTCTTAAAACAATTGTTTTATTACTTCTTATTAGGTATATGATTTAATATAATAACATCCAGTTCTTAAATTTATTTTCTTTTCGCTTTTAATTATTAATGTAGTTATGTTTAACCAGTTTATTTTGATTTTAACATTAATCGCGACCCTTTCAAATTGGCCTTGTAAAGCCGTTATTTTGTCTGACCAGTTTCTTCCTAGTTTTTATTTTTAATTTATTTTTAATTTATTTCATTGCATCTCTTTTTGTATCTGTCATCAAAGCGGCTGATCTGCAGCTTCTGATAGCAAGGATCTGCCTCGTTTATTTTCTTTTTTCTTTTTCCCTACACTAACATCCGTTTCAACACACACACACACACACACACACACACACACACACACACACACACACGATTAAATATATTTATTTTCTCATATTGTTTTGTTATCTCTAATAAGAAGAGTGTTAAATTTGCCCATCAAAATGTACATCCGATTTAAGAAAAAGTAAATTTTTTTATATTTAATAAATATTGGCTCAGTAAATAATTACATTGAGTCCTCTGACAAGATCAGTGTTAATATTTAATATTAATAGGATCCTTTGGGATTTACTTCCAAGCCACTTTTTCGTATTTATGTCATATATATATATATATATATATATATATATATATATATATATATATATAGTTTCACGGTATGCTATATTTCTAATCTAGAAAAAAGTGCTCAATTTGCGCGTGATGTCCTGAAGATTTTGTAGAAGCATGAAACAGACTGAGTGTTGACTTTAATATCCACTTATACATATATATATATATATATATATATATATATATATATGGAGATGAACAAATGAGAAAAAGGTAAAAATAAAAGGAAATAGAATCCTGGATGTTGGTTGGTATCAGGATGTGATTTACAAGTGTCTTTTTTTAAGACCGTAAATAAATGTCAGACCATTAAAAGGAGGCATATCTATCATCTACAAAGCCTATTCTTGTTTGAAATACCTTGTGGTTATATGGCTCTTCGTAGAATAGAATTTTGGATTTGAGTGCAATGATACGAACAGTGGAAATTACACTGAAGACAATAAAGTTCAATTTAGGTGTCTCTTTGGAAAATCCCATGCCATAAAGTAACAGATTATATTTTGAATAATAATAATAATAATAATAATAATAATAATAATAATAATAAAAACAGCAATTTCTCAAAAATATAAAAATGAATATACATATCTAGATGCATAATTTTAAAACACTTTATATATATATATATATATATATATATATATATATATATATGAATGAAGAATATTATTCGCACATTTTATTCTCGAAATCTATTCGTAGAATAGAAATTTGGATTTGAGTGCAATGATACGAACAGTGGTAATTGCACTGAAGACAATAAAGTTCAATTTAGGTATCTCTTTGGAAAATCC